>PVJO010017397.1:0-39303 GCA_004026905.1 Hystrix cristata | reverse complement strand
CCACCTCAGCACCTTCTGTGCCCTGTGCCCTGCTTTAAGCCATTCACATGGCTCTGCCTTCCTCTGGGCCTCTGCTCAGAGATCAGCCCATCATCAGAAAATCCCACCCTGATCTGTCTTTTTTAATTAGCCCCCAGCCCTCTCTTTCCTTACCACATTTCATTTGGTCTCTGCGGTCCTGGCATCAGTCAATCTGTGTGCGTTTTGTCTTGCTTGGTGACTACAGATCATACCTCCATGAGGGCATGGCTTGGCTTGTTCTTTCCCGGGTCCTCAGATCCCCAAATAACATCTGGCACCTAAAGGGACTCAATAATATGTGTTGAATGCATGAATGTGCAATAGGGAAGGGCTGGTGTGGTGAGGAGGGAGAGAAAAGGAGGCCAGCTAGAGTTTTCTGCTGGAGTTGGCAGGAAGCTGAGGCCTGTCTCCTTTTCCTAGATCCCTGACCCCACGACCTCCTGGGGCAGTGTGAGGCCAATTTCCTGATCGTTCTTTCCTGTTTAAAGATCTCTGCGGGTCCTTTTCCCATGTCTCCTGCCCTGGAGCCTTAGTGGCACTCCATGCTAGGGTCCCAGGGAGACTCTGGGCCTCAGATCAGGTATAGTCTGCATAGGCCCATCTCTGAGCAGAAGACACCAAGTGCTCAGGGCTGAGACTGGCTTGCCCTACCCTGTGTCAGAGAAGCCTGGCAGCAAGAAGCCCACCATTTCTTGTCAGAAGTCTGCAAGTTATCCAACAACTCATTCTCCCCCTCCACCCATTTCATAGGCTGAATAAACCCTATTCATTGTGAGTGTGTACCAGATTCTGTGTCCTCTTGGAGAGAAAAGGTGTAGAGGTTCCCCTGCAGAATAACCAGCTTCAGTTTAACCCAAAGTGTCCCCAGGAACCCAAGAAGGGGACAGTCACTGCAAGCAGAGTAGGCCTTAGAGGAGGGAGAAGAAAGGCTCCTGTGGGGAGGATCCTGGAGACAGCAAGGGCAGCATGAGGCAGGGTTTCTGCACAGTTCCCCTGTGACTGACTGGGTTGGGAGAGGAAGAAGAGCTGCTGACAGTTCCCAGGGTGGTGAGGGTTTGCAGCCGAGGCTGGGTGGGGCCTGCATTCCTCAGGAGCAACTCTGAGCAAACGAAAGTCTCCAGCATGTTCTGGAAGGGCAGCCGGCCCCACCCGCCCCTCGCCCAGCCCATTTACAGCTGTGGCCTGGAGCTGCCTCCGGAGAAGACACACACATAATGGGGGGTTTTCTCAGGAGTACCAGAGCTGTGAGATATGCCGTCTCCCTGGGACCCCACAGTTCGTTAATAAAATGATGAAATCGACCACATGCTTGAAGTGCTTGAGTTTTGGGGAAAAGCCAGAGAGGGAGCTGAATTTCGAATCAAAATCGAGGCAGCCCCAGCCCACATAATGAGTAACAGCCATGCACTTAGGTCCCCAAGGAAAAGACCACTGATGGGGGGCTGAAGCTGGCCATAGCTATCTGGATTCGTTCACCTGCCTGCCATCAAGAGAACAAAAATGCCTATAAAAATAGAAACATGCATTTATTCACAGTATAGCCAAATTGGGAGAGCAGCTAGTCTGACTGCCTTTGCACATGGAAAGGGGATAAGCACGTGTAGATTTCAGTAGGCCTCAGCCCAGAGGGGCTCAGGAAATGTTGACCTGCCCTTAGCACCAGAGCCGGTGGGGGTGGGGAGCTCCAGCATTAAGAAGCTGAAGAAATGCTTAGTTTTTTTTAATCCTCCTTTTTAAAGGTCCATTCTTAAAAGCTCTTGGTTTCAGGGGTCTGTGTGGGTCTGACCTGGAAAAGGCTCTGCTGTACCCTGCTGCTGCAAGGTGAGGCCGGCCCGGCCTGAGTGCCTGGCCTGCAGCAGCAGGGCCTCCCCTGATGGTGCTGTGGCTGGCGGCTGCTACCCGCCCTGCAGAAAGGTCACAGATAGGCATTGGGTCACCGCATTCCAAAACAGATCCTAGTTTTTCTTTTTCTTCCCTCGCCCTACACATGTAGCAGCACTCATCCCTCCCTTTTCTTATCATATTTCATTTTCCTCAACAAATGGCACATAAGTGTTTTATTTAAGTGCAAATCTAAGAAAACTTCATACCTAGAGTGTTTAGTCTAGAAACATCTTTTATAGTTGATAAATACAGGAAAAAGTATGTACTTCCAAGAAAGAAGAACACTGGGTCAGCATTTTGTGTTTTCTCTTCTGAACCTGGAAACAGGTGTGAAACTAAGAGACAGGCTCTGACCTGAAATCCAATATTTCCATCCCTTGTGTGTGTGCATGCACACGTACCTGTGCACACTTGGGGCCTGGAGCTACCCACACCGTGGTCTGCTGGCTCTGCCACTGTGCGTACCCCTGGCAGTTCTGAAGGTGCCTGACTACTGCTCCCCAAGGCAGAAAGAGCCAGACTTGGGGCTCTCTCCTAAGTTGTGTGAGTCTTGACAACATCCCTGTGCCTCAGTTTCCTCATCTGTAAAACGGACTTAATGACAGTGCTTTCTTCGTTATGAAATGTAAACACCATAAAATAAGCATGGCATAAAGAATATTGACTCTTGTAGCTGGTGCTGCTGGCGCCCCACTACTGGTCTGAACTCAATTCAGTGAGCCAAGGGAAGAGAGGAGTCACTTCTGAGCTCTCCAAAGAGCTCCCCAGGCTAGATAATAAATACTTGTGGACACTCAACGTTAAGCAGAGATGACAGTTAAAGTTTAGACTATTATTTGCGAAAGGAGGTGCTGAGAAGTCCTAGCCCCACAAGATATTTCTCAGAAGAAAAAAACATAGAAGGAGAAACTAACTGGGATGGGAAAACAAGGCATTCTCAAGCCTTCTGGATGCTCTGAAGGCTGAGAAATCCTGTAGTAAGAAAACTGGATTAGCTAGGTATGGTGGTGTGTGCTTGTAATTCCAAGCATTCTGGAAGGCTGAGACAGGAAGATTACAAGTTCAAGCCTAACCTGGGCAATTTAGTGAGACCCTGTCTCAAAGAAGGGCTGGAGATAGCACTCAGGGTGAAGGTCCTGATTTTAATCCTCAGTATTGGGGAAAAAAAAAAGGTGGAATAGGGGGAGAACCTGGCTTAACTGCTTCAGCCAACACTAGCTAAACACGATTGGGAATGCCCTCCTTCTCTCTTTGCTCTCTCTCTTTTCTTTCTTCCTCCCTCTTTTCCTTTCTCTTTTTTATGCTATCTCTTAACACCTTGTGGAGTCCATGCTCAGTGCTTGGGAGTGGGCAGTCACCTGAGATACACAGGGACTTCCCAGGTATAGGTTGCTGTTCTGAGCAGGGGACAGAGCAGTGTCACCACACTCTCACCAAGATTTCTGGAAAGCCTGGTAATGGGATAGCCCAAGCATCTATGGCTCACAAGGGGCTGGCACCTGAACCAGGGAATGGAGGCTTCTTTCCAGACACAGTCCCAGGGCTCTCTTTGAATTAATCTAACCTTGCTCAATGCAAATGTATTTAGTGTCTTTTCCAAGAGAAAAACTAAATCTTTTTTTTTTTACATAAAGTGGAATTTAGATAATCAATTTTTCCAAGTTTAGAAGTTTCATGAAGAAGAGAAAAAACAAAATTACTTAAGCTGAACTAAAACAAAAGCAAAAGCAGCCCTGAGAAATGAGCACACTGAATGAGATTTCCTGGCCTTTTCAGGCTTCTGAATAGTACATGCCACTACAGCTTTCCTTTGATCCCTGGTGCATGGTCCACTGTAAGTGACACCCTGCTCTGCTACACATCTGTGGTACCTCCCGGACTATCTGTTGTACAGTGTCTTGCTTCCTTTCACCAGAATGTCCTATAGATAAGAGCAAGATGCCTCCAGAAACTCCCATGTAGAGTGGCCATACACGGTAGTGTTTGAGGCCTGGACTCAGAATCAAACTTCCTAAGTTAGAGTCTCAATTACAGCTTACAAGCTGTGTGCACATGGGTTACATGCACCTCCCTGTGCTTCAGTTTACTCATGTGCAAATGCGGGACCCTTAGGGTACTTATCCTGCAAGGTTATTGAGTGATATAAACTCTTATATCAGGGTAGCACATAGTGCTAGGCAAGTGTGTGATGCTCTTCTGTTCTACATTGTGGTGACTTTGGTCTCTACCAGTCCAATCTTCTCTGGATTTGCCACCCAACTCATGTAAGTCTGTGAGCTTTCACTAGGCAGCTGAGTCTATCTTCTGTTGCTGTAACAAAATACCTGGGAGACTGAATGATTTATAAAGAATAGGGGTTTATTTTGGCTCATTGTTCTGGAGGCCAGAAGATCCATGATCAGATGACCACATCTGTGAAAGCCTGATGCCTCTTTAGCTTACGGTGGGAAGCAGAAGAGTGAGTGACCATGTGTGGAAGAGACAACACACCAGAATGGCCTTAACTTTACAACAGTGTGCTCTTGACATAGCTAATCAAGTCCTTCCAGAATTAACCCAGTCCTGTAAGAAAACCATCGGTCCCCCTCAGGCCTCCGACTCCATAACCCAGACCGTCCACAAGGCCCCAGCTCCCAACAGCGCTGCACTAAGGAATTAAGTCTCCAACACATCAACTTTTAGCAGGGACACACTTAAACCACAGCAGCAGCTTTTTTCCCAAGACACAGCTACAGCTCTAGAGGCAAGGCTGGAGAGAATCTCACACTGGGCTCTGGTCTCTTTTATGCCCAAAGGCCAGGCCTCTTCCCTTCAGGTTGGTAGCCTCCTGCTTCATCTACTATTCTTGCTGAGCCTCTTCTGGGAGCTCATGGCCTCCCCATGTCCTGGGAGCCAGTGTAAATTTGTGGCTGCCAGTAATGGAGCATCTTATTTCTCCCACCATGTGCTTCCTCCTGGCCTGATAAAGAAACAGTGTCCCAGGTAGCATTCTGCAGGACCCAGCACCACTTACCAGCAACAAAGAGTCTCACTGAGGAGAATGGTGGAATTTCCAACCCATCCTAGAAGGACCATCACTTCACAACTTCAAGAACACAGCTGGGGCACTAACGAGCAAAAAGACAGAGGAAAACAAAGGCGCTGGAAATGTGCCTGGAAGCCGGGGTCCCCACTGGAATCCACTAAAGCAGTGATGCTAACCTTTTGAAGCTTTCAGTGATAACGAGAGCACACTACAGCATGCATCCCAGAGGTTCACCACCACTGTGCTAGAGGGTAAATGAGGGACAGGGGCACAGGAAAGATACTAGGCTGGGGAAAAGTGGAGAGTAAACTAAGGCTCAGAGAGGTTAAGAAACAAGAATGACCAAAAAAAAAAAAAAAAAAAAAAAACGAGTGACAAACTCTCCTGAATCGCCCCAAAGTGAGGAGCTTCCCAAGACACCAGACTTTCAATCTTAAAACCAGGATGGTCCCAGGCAAACTGCAGTGGTTGGACACTCCACTGTTAAGCCATGGGCTGGAATGTAAGTCAGACCTGGCTGACACCTGGGTCCCAGCCACAGCCATTCTCTGGAGCTCTCCAAAGGAGGGAGGATCGGACCGGTCCAGAATCCTGAGCTCGCTCTTTGTGTGTCAGCTAATGAGGCAGAGGGAAGAAGGCCTGGCCAGAGCCAGCAGGGGCCAAAATTAGAGGACCGTCTTGTTAGGCGTGGGTGGCTGGAAAGAATGGAGTTTTGAAAACATATCCAAAACCTTTTGTGTGGGAGACTTTGGACATTCCAAGATTTATTTGTAAAACTGGAACAAGTTATACCATTTTGGTTTGGGGTGCTCTCCTTTCATACAGAAACCATTGAAGAATGGCATTGCTTTATCTTCTGTCTTTATTTTTCTTTTAAATGAATAGCAGGTGCTTTGGGGAAACTGAAACAGTACCTGTCAGCTGAAAAAAAAATCAAAATATTGGTCTACAGTGTCTACCTCATTCCCTGGTCAAGAGCTTTGAAACTTTGATTCTTTTCCTGCTCCCTCAGAGGTGGCTCTGTTTTCAATTATGAGGCCAGCCAAGGATGGAGTGTGCTCCCAACAGGGGCAATAGGAGCCATTATTCACACAGACAGGGCCACAGTGGTCGTTAGTCATTCAAACCCTGGTCTCAGAGCTTCTCGTGCTTGGGCTAGCTTCCACTGTTGGGCCTCCTCAGAAATCCTGGTGGGCTTAGATTAACAAATAAGCTAAACAGACTTACAGTAACTTTGTAGGTTGAAGCATTATAAACAAAGATGCACAGAAGACAGGAGCCTACAATTTCGTAAGCTGTCAGGATATGGCCAGCTCTTGCAGGTGGGGTCTACCTGGACAAAGCTCCAGAGAGGATGCTCCCTTGCCCTGCCTTTGCCTCCAGACCCACCTCTCCCCTTTCCATCTTCCCTCCCCTTCCCAGCCCAGAGCATTTTGGCAGCTGGCCCCCTCCTAGGTAAGTCTGGCCAAGAGTATGGCTAGGTATAAACAGAACCATGTAGAAGTTGCTGGAGGCCATTAGACTAAGTGTTAAATGAAGAAGCAAATCCAGACCAGCCAAGAGTGACCTGTGCTTGCTGCACAGTGCCCAGAAGAGGTATATTGCTGATACAATTAGTTAAAGCAACTCGAGATGACATCATCTTGGTACTAGGGAGACTTTCATTTCAATGGTTGGTGTCTTATTGAGAAAAGGAGTGGGCATGGAGACACACAGGAAAGAAGTAGGCTGTATGTGATGGAGGCAGAACCACTGTAATGTCACAAGCCAAGAAGCACCAAGGCTGGCTGGTGACCACCTGAAGGTGAGAGGAGACAGAGTTGGCTCTAGCGCCTCAAGAGGGGCAAGACTCTGCCCACGCTGACTTCAAATTTCTGTCCTCTAGCAGGGTAAGAGAATAAGTTTCTGTTGTTTGAAATCACCAAGGCTGTGGTAATTTGTTATAGTGCCTTAATGTTACCTATTGGTCAAGGGTTCTTTTGCTCAATTTATATAGAAATCACAAATAAGCAAAGCGTAGCTCTTTAATTTTAATAGCTCTGAGCTCTGGGTGCCAGTTGCTATTGGCGCCTAGTGTTGGCAGCCCTCCACCACTCTCCTGAAAGTTAGAGTCAGCAGCTAGCTACTGACAGCCCTTAGGGACTCTGGGAGGCTGGTGATTGTGGCTCCTGGCAATTCCCCATTCCTCTCCATCATTCTCTGCAGCTAGCCACTTTGAATGTTAACAGGGCTGATTGCTGGCCACTTTTAGCACCAGTGACCTTTGGTGTTACCAGCTGTTAGTGTACCAGCTCAGGCTGCTCTACTCAAGATAGAAGTCATGAGTAGGCAAAAATATGCCACCTGAAAGAGGCTTTATTAGGACTATGCTGCGTACTGAGAGGAGCAGTACCTGGACTGACCCACTAAGAGAATGGAGGGAGGTCGTCCATAAAGAAGAAAAGCGGACTTACACATGCATAGTGTCAGACTTTTCTGTTTAGTCATGGGTAAAAGAGGGGCTCCTCATGGACCTGGACTGGGGAGAGCTGCAGAGACTGAGTCATCCAGAGAGGCTGCAGGGTGAGTCATGTGCAGCAAAAGCCTGCCGCAGCCAGAGCAAATGTTTCCTGGGGCAGCTGGGTATTGGAGCAGCCATGGAAGAAAAGTACCTGTTGGATAGATGCTTCTCAGAATAAGAAGTGCAAATGGCCAAGAAACATGAAAAATGTTCGACATCTCTGGCCACTGGAGAAATGCAAATTAATACAATATTACTATTTCATCTTACACCAGAAAGAATAGCAAACATCAAGGAATCAAATAATGTCAAATGGTGGCATGGCTGCAGTGAAAAACAGAGTAGTAGGAATGTAAATGAGCATGACCATTATGCAAATCAGTATGGAGATTTCTCAAAGAATTAAAATTAGAAATTCCATTTGACCCAGCTATTCTCTTTTAGATATCTTTCTAAAAGAGCTGAAGACATCATATTACAGTGATACATGCATATCAATGTTTGTAATAGCACAATTCATAATAGCCAAATCTCGCCAATAGCCTGTATGTCCATTGACAGAAGAATGGATAAAGAAAATGTGGTATCTATACACAATGGAGTGCTACTTGGCTATAAAGGAGGATAAATTCAAGACATAGGTATGAAAATGAATACACCTGGAATATCTAATGTTAAGTGAAATAAATCAGGCACACAAGTTTAAATACTATACAGTGTCTCTCATTTGAGTAATGCAAAGTGTAAAGAGCAGATTAAAGGTTTGATTGGAGGAAACGGGCAGAAGGGGCAAGTGGGAAGGGACCCAAAAGGCAGAGAGCAAGGCTTGGGGAGTGAAAAGATTTAAGATGTGTCATGTATGTGTACCAAATACCCACAATGAAGGTAAACATTATATGCTGTAAATACGGACTAAAAATAACAATATTAGCAATAATAATGAAAATAGGGAAAGGGGATCTATAGATGGAGGTAGTGGGGATGGGAAGGTAAATTTAAAAAAAATCAAGATATGTTACATATGTGGACCAACTCTGTAAGATGAATGTGAACTACATGTATTGCAAACGTACTAATAAAATTTAAAAAAGAAAAGTATCTCTCAGGGAACCCGCAGCCCTACTCTCTGAGTATCTCACTAAGAAACTGATATACTTCTTGTGCTCGCTTCAGCAGCACATATACTAAAAAAGAACCTGATACACTTCTGGCCCTACAACAAAGACCCAGAATTTCTCAGCGACTTCGAGTGTGGGGATATTGCTGCCCCTGCTCTTTTCCCTGATTGAACAGTGATAATTCTAACACTTCTCTTTTGTGCTCTTCCGGCTGGGGCAGCTGGGAGGGGGCCTCTGCTTGTCCTTATTCACAGTCAGCCTTCTGACTGTTTTATTCACAGTCTGCCTCCTCTGGTAATAAGGAGGGAAAGAGAGGGAGGTGTTTTTTTTTTTTTTGTTTTTTTTTTTTTTTTTTTCTTCAGTGCTGTGGATGAAGCCCAGGTTTGGCACATGTTACGAAAATGCGCTACCAACGAGCTATCTCCCCAGCCCACACTTTTTAAAAAGAATGACTTCCTGTTGTGCCCATGGACCTAGACCAGATTTACCCCGCCAGTCTGTCTGCCTTCTGTTCTCAGTACCATTTTCTCTCACAGTACTCTGACATTTCTTTCTGCTTTCCACTGCTGGGAGGAGAGAATTGTGGGCACCAACAGTTTTTAGACCTGACTTGTCAATGCCTCTGGCCCCCTGGCAGTGGATGGGGAAGATTCCAGAGTCAAGCATTCTCTGTGGCTTTAACTTTCCAAGTGTCTGGAGCCAAGAATCCTTTTTGCTAATACTGTATATCCCAATTGTGTTCCTTGGAACCATAATTTCCTGTGAAATATTAATATTTGTAAAAGTATCGTGGTCAAGTAAGTTTGACAATTGCCAAAATAAATACAGGTAAGTTTCTTTAGTGTGCAACTTCTCAGGGCCCTTAGTATGAAAGTACCAGTTGTGTCTCAAGAAATGCATATGTTATTCAGGGACTCTCAGATCTGTTACTTGCAGATTTTTCTCTGTGTTTTGCCTGCTTCTGTTTGACTGTGCTTTTATGAACTTCAGCACTGAAGATGTCCCTCCCTTCCTTCTCATCCAAGTTTTAAGACAGCCACCCCTGATCTTCCCTGTAAATCAGTAGAACTGTGCAGCTTCATGGATCAGAATTCTTCACCAGGTCTCTGTTCCCCAGGCACAAATTCACTTTTGAATGTTATAGAAGACCTTCTATAACCCAAGGCAAGACCACCTTACCTGTCAGAAACTAAGATGCCGTGAGCCTGAAATGCATGTGTTTCTGAGTATGCAGCGTAGTCACACATTCTCTTGCTGTGATACACCTTTCCTGCCTCAGCTGCCTGGAGAACATCAACACATCCTTAAGGTTTCATGCCAGCTCTTATTTCACATCTCTCCAACTCCTCCCTCATTTGGAATCAAGAGCCCACGTCTGAGCCCCCTGCCCTGAACTCATGTGTCTCCTCTACTGGGCTTTTAAATTCTGGGTGGGTCTCCCCACTGCAGCATTTCCTGCACTGATGGACCCTCCAGATTTCCGTGCACCTGCTTCTTCATTTGCTAGAGTTCAGGTCACTCGCAGGCCGTGTTTTAACTAGAGGGTGCTGCTAGGACAAGACCATTGTGTCCAGGTGTCAGCGATTCATGAGCTCTTCTTCCTTTCACATCTGCTCTGTCTGATATTAGCACAGCTGCAATATTTTTTTCCTCTTGTTCTTACGTTGTTTTATGTTTAGGCTTCTATAGTCTTAATATAACTTATGTGTCTTCTAATGACATCTAGTTGGGTGTTTGTTTGTTTGCTGTCTTCCAAGCAGAGCAGGGTGTTTTACATATAATGGTATTACTTACGTGGTTCAGTTTAAATCTATTATTTTATTATTTGCTTTCCATTTTACTCACCTCTTGTATCCCTTCTCCCTCTTCCTGTATGTTTTTCTGAATTAGTATTTTTCTCATTATTCCATTTCCCTTTTTATTATATTGTTCCTTATAGATTCTTTTCTCTCAATTTAGAAAAGAATCATCTGTGTAATTACATCATCTGTTCTTATTATTGAAATCTAATATAAATTGCTACTTTTACCAGTTTCCAGACAGCAAAAAGACTTAAAACAATCTAATTCTATTTATTTGACCTGCACACAATTATGAATATGCGTTTTAATTTGACGTATATTTTAAATCCCATCAAGACATATTGTTCTTATTCCATGTGGTCGATACCCATTTAAACTTGCTCCCATCAGTGCCCTTCCCACTCCTGCCCAGTCCAGTCTTTCCTGCATTGATGAGTTTCAGTATATATATATATATATATATATATATATATATATATATATATATATATATATTTGGTACGTGTATACTGGTAATAAATTTTCTCAGTTTTTCTTGTCTTTACTGTCTTTATTTTATTTTGGAGGGATGCTGGGAATCAAACTCAAGGCCTTGTGCTTGCTAGGCAAGCCCTCTACCACTTGAGCTAAACCCCAAACCCTTTACTATCTTTATTTTGCCTTCGTTGTTAATGGAAATTTTCAAGCATACGGAAGTAAGGAAGATAAACTTCTATGTACTTATCACCAGTAAGTCATCCTCTCTCACCTCTGTGTTTTAAGGACATTTTCACTGAATAATGTATATTAGCAGTTATTTTCTTTCAACATTTGAAGATATTCCATCGTCTTCCAGCTTCTTCTATTTCTGTAGAGAAGTCAGTGGTCAGTTTAAGCAACAACCCTTAAAGTGTACCTGGTAGTATTTTATTGTAAGGTATCATATCTATAGTTATATCATACCTACATCATACATATGATATATGTGTCATACATTATTTACCTGAGCATTCTACCATTTCACTGTAGAGAGCGAGGCTTATGTGGATTTTCTATAGGTTTTCACAGTGCTTCTCCACTGATGAGTAAACTTGCAAACACAGTATATAATGGAAAACTTGGAGATGACCAATAATGTTAAGGTCAATAGTTTTTTCCTCCTAGATATGTTTGAAGTTATAATATTTTTTAAAGTAAAGCAGTATTGCTCTGTTTCGGCCTACTTCGCTGGTGCAGTTTGGCTGGCTTCTGGGATAGAATGAATGTAGTCATCCCTTCATCTCTGTGAGCTCCAAATCTCAGGATTCAGCCAAATACAGCTAAAAACTACTTGAAAAAAATGGTATGCTGTTGCTTGATCTGTGCTTGACCCACGATGGTTGAGTTTCCACTGAACATGTACAGGCTTTCTTTTCTGTCATTCTTCTCTGAGCAGTACAGTATGATAACTATTTAGAAAGCATTTATGTTGTATTGGGTAATGTATTATAGATTTAAAGTGTACAGGAGGATGTGTATAGTTATATGCAGATACAACATCATTTTATGTAAGGACTTTGCGCGTCCACAATTTTAGTGTCTAGGGTGGTATGGAGGGTCCTGGAACCCACCCTCCTGTGTTCTCCGAGCTTTGACTGTTTATAGTTTAGAATGTAAAAGTTCCCCCAGGAGTCTCGTGTGTTCACAGGTGGGGCTTTCAGAAGGTGAGTGGCTCATGGTGGCTAAATTTCATCAGCAGCTTAATCCCTTAATAAGATCATCATTTAACGTCATTATTGGGAGGTGATACAAATTTAAAAGGTGGAGCCTAGTGGGGGTCACGGGAGCATGACCTTGGGAGCTGTATCTTGTACCATGCCTCTTTCTTTCTGGCTCTGTCAGCCTATCTGCTTCCTGACCACCATGAGGTAAGCAGCAATGCTCTGCCACACCCTTCCTCCGTGATGTTTCTCCCTCACCAAAAGCCCAGAAGGGACCATGAATAGGACTCTCTCAAACCCTGATCCAAAATAAATCTTTCTTTAAGTGTTTTTCTTAGGTGCTTTGTCATGGCAATGAAAAGTTGACTAACACAGACTGTGTGCACATTTGTGCTGTCACAGAAAGAGCCCGGCAGCTCATTGACTTGTTGCTTGGTGGTAGAAAGTCAGATGCTGTCAAGATCAGAGCAGTCCTAGCGTGAGGGTCATGGTCCAAGGGTCTCTTGGGTCCTGCCTGCCCTACACGAAAGGGTAATGTCAGGGCCGCTGGCTCTGGAAGGCAAGTCAGTAGCACCTACCCAACTACCCCTGGCTGTTCCCTAGATAAATGGGGACCATGAGTGTCAAATCTTTTGATGTTTCAGAAGGAACTGGAAGTTCAAAGAGCTATGTGATCTATCCAGATTTTTAAATATTGGCTTGGCTAAAAAGAAATCAGTGCAAGCCAAACAAAATATATTTCTGGGCCAAAATCAGTCCTTGTGTCAACAGTTTGTGACTTCCATAACAGAAAGCATCAGTGTTGTGCTTAATTTTCATTCCCTGAGTTGAATGAAACACAAAGAAATTTGAAATACGTTAAATGCTTGGAAAATCTTAGTCTTGCTATTTCCCAGGGCTTATTCTGGACACATGCAGGCTTCTAGTCCTGGTCATCCGAATTGTATGTGTAATTTTTTTAAAAGTTACATAACCGGCTGGGTGGGGTGGTACACAACTATAATCCTAGCACTGTGGGAAGCTGAGGCAGGAGGATTGCAAGTTCAAGTGCTGCCTGGACAATTTAGCAAGACACTGATACAATATTAAAAAAAAAAAAAAGGGTTGTGTATATAGCTCAGTGTTAAAACCCTGGTTTCAGTCACCAGTATATTAAAAAAAAAAGTTATATAACATCATGTGGCTGGAGTCTTGGGAGCTGGGTGGGGCCTAAGCCTCCGAGGTTCATTCGGGACCCTAAGCAATTTTAACAGTCTGATGTGCCTCTGAGGGCTACCCCATTCATCAGAGCCTGCCAGGGCACAGAGAGGACCATATCCCCTGAAAGATGCCCACCACGTCCTGGCCTGCTTTCTGGACCTGTGACAGGAACAGGGAAAAGGGTATAAGCCGCGGCGTCAAGGGCGTACACTGTGGTGCCCTGCTGTCCCTTAGTGGCCAGACTGGGCACTTTCCTATTTGCTCTCCATCTCTTTACTTGTAACAAGATAGTGGTTTCAATGTTGATGAAAGGAAAAATTCTGCAAGCAGCCACTAGACTGAAGTGTGCACGGTGTTCCTGCCCCCAAGTCTCTGTGAGGTCTGGCTCCCCAGCCACCCTCCACTCCTCCGGCACATCCCTGCAAACTGCTTCCAGCATCCCCAGCCCTGGAGCCCTTGTCCTCTGGCGAACCCTGCCCCTCACTTTTCTTATGGGTCGGTGTCACCAGAACCTTTGTGTAATGTTCAGTCACTGCTCCACCCTGCACCACCATGTTGAACTCTGGGGCCAAATTTGGTGCAGGACATGGGGCTGGCACATGGCTCTGTGTGCTTATCAGTGTGGCATGAAGAAAAGAGTCTTTGGTCCTCGCTATTGATGTCAGCTCCTTAGACGCCTCTGAAACGAGGCCAGCGTGCAGCGGAGAGAGCCGTGGCCCTGCCCTCTGCTCACCTCCCCAGCTCCGGCCTGTCCAGGCTTGCACAGGCTAGACATCCGCCCCATCCCCCCGCCCCTCTTTCCTCGGGCTCTGTGTGCACCCCTTTCCGCCCACTCTGAGCACCCAGGTCCTGACAGGGTCTCACTTGTGCCAACCCTGGAAAATCATTATCTCTACATGCAAAATGAAATCTTACACAGTGAGCCTGGAACACTGCTGCTGCCTTTGTTTTTTGTTTGTTTTGATTGGGTTTGGTTTTGAGCCGGGTTCTTGCTTTGTTGCCTAGGCTGGTCCCCAACATCTGGACTCGGGGCTCCCACCTCCTCCTCCTGAGTGCTGGAGTACAGGTGCACGCCACCGTGCTCAGCTAATGCCACTGTCCTGTTCTCAGCAAGGAAAAGCCCCCCACCCCTGCCATGTGCTGATATGCCTCAGGCTACATTTAGGGGAACGCACATTTGTGAGTTCAGCACGAGGGAATTAGAGTGAAATGGGCATTGGATGCACCTGTCAGAGCTCTCCCTTTCCTTGCTTGTCCCTTTTCACTGACTAATTAATGGCTCCAACAATCACCCTCCCAACCCAGGTACTGGAGGGCAGCTTCCCCGCTTCCCAGCAGAGAGGGAGTGTCTCTTCATCATCCTTCTTTTCCCTCAACCCCGAAAGGCCTCTCTGCTGGGAGTGCAATTTGATTTCACTTCTCCATAGCACCCTTAGGTGCTACATATAGAGTGTTGAAAATGGGTAAGAAATTCTACTTCTAGACATTTTCCCAGGGAAACTAGAATTTAGCTGTGAAGATATAATTGTAGCCATTTTATATATCCAAAAGTTGCTTAGCCAATTCTATCACACCCATACAGTGGGACCCTATGCTGATAGAAACACTGGGATGTAAATTATTGATTCATAAAGGCCATCTCTACTCTGGGCTTCCTCAAAGCCTCCTGCTGGGTAACTAGATATTCTTCTTTGCTTCTCTCCAGATAACTTGCACCAAGTAGTGGGTGAGAAGGAGAAGCCTCCATCATGTTACCAGCAGCTCAAAACCCTATAATGCTTCAGCTTTGTGTTTGAATACACATGTGAATCCTGCCTGGACCACCAGGCTGTGTGAGATCGAGGCTCTGTGCTCCGTGTAGCCAGAGACTTCTCCGTCTGAGGTCCACAGAAACTACCTCAGTCTGGTCCCCTTAGCTTATCACACCCCATCAACCAGTGTCCCATCCCTGGTGCTCAGGCTACACCTTTTATCAGCTCCTTGGGACCAGCCCAGCCCACCCCATCTCTGGCCTTTGCGTGGGCTGCTATCTCCTTCTGAGTAACTTCCATTTATCCTTCATTTCTCAGAAAGCATCCCTTGACCCTTCTGTCTAAATGAAGTTACTGTTATTATTCCTCATGGTACCTTGTTCTTTCTTTCCTTTCCTTTTGTATTTAATCCAAGTAAATCTGTGAAGGCAGCACTCTTGGTGGGCTTTGTTTACGGCGTGCACCCAGCATTGAACATGTAGTATGTCTCACACATATTTGGTGCTCAAAACACATTTAAGAAGAAAGAAGGCCCAACTTAAGGCAAATTACAAAACAATATAGAATATCAAGGCATATAATAACATATTATAATGCAATATAACATCACATCTACTGGCATTAAAAAATCCAGAAGGTTCCACAATAAACTCTTGTCTGTGACACACATATACATACATGTATATTTGAATTATATACGGTTAAAATAGTCACCTTATTTCTGCATTTTCCTAATTTTAAACAAATTTTAACAATAAAAGCTATCCCATAATAAAAAATTACAGTCACACTTAATTCTAATTATAAAAATGTTTGCCTCGGATCACCAGGCTCCGTGAAGTGCTTCCCCAGCAGGGCTGAGTTGGAGGCACATTCTCCCTCCTGCGGTGCTTGAACTACGTCCCCCAACCCCTCCACGATGTGTCATCACACCGTCCTGTAATTCTCCCTAGCCTGTGCCCTCCTTTTGTCACGGCACCCAGAATGTGTTCATCACTGCACTTATTACAGTCGTGACTAAAATTCATTTCACGGGCAATTTCTCTCCTGGTATTTGTCTTCCTTGTGGTTTGTAGTTTCGACAGGGGGCATGGTTTGTTTTTGTAGTGCTGGGAATGGAACCCAGGGCCTTGTGTGTGCTAAGACAAACACCCTGCGTGTGAGCTACATCCCCAAGGGATGTTGCTAACACATTCCCCTGTGTTACTGATGCAGCGGGTCTGGGAACCACACTTGGCGAATCGGTGATCCAGAAGACTGCCTGGCCGATGGGGGCAAGGAGCTTTGCTGATGTGACCTGGAAGTAACCCCTCCACTTTCTGAGCCCTAGGTTCCCTGTGGGTGAAAACAGATCCTCAGAGAAGTGGTTCTATGATGCTCTGGTCCCAGCCAGCGCGGGGCAGCAGAGGGCAGCAGAGATCAGGAAATGGAGTTTAATCAGGCAGCCTCAGGCCACTCTCTGTACACAGGTTTGCGGAATGTCTTCCCTTTTAACACCTGTTTGGCAACTCAGCACTCCAAAACCAAAACAGCCAAAAGAACAAGAAATTTCCTAATCCATTTGCACTCTCTTTTGTAACCAGGGAAGGTGAATTTGTGCTTTAGGTCAAAGTTTGTTTCTTAGAGTCGGATGGTCCTAAATCATCTCTATAGACCCTCTCCCTACAGGAAGCTGAAACCTGGGGAGGAAAGAAGGGGGGCAGGGCCACACGTTGGGGCAGGCTCGGCACCATGCACAGGCCTGGTCACTCCGTGCCTTCTAAGTGTTACCTTCCCTCCTGGAAGAGAGGCTGGTGCCCGTGGGACTGGCTCCCTTCCACAGTGCCCTGAGGCTCCTGAGAACCCGGGCACATGTGAGGGACACCAGAGGTTTCCGGGATGGCCCTGTGAATTTAGCTTCTCCTCCATGTGTAGTTGGAAAAGGGAGTTTCCTGCAGATGGGGGACTCTGGAGTCCCACACATTTGTTCAGAGACGGCAGGCAATTCTGTAAACACCTCTTCAGCCAGGCCTCAAAACCAGAGCCCCTCCCCTACCGAGATGCGGGCCCTCAGCTGTGCTGGCTGCACTTCTTCCAGGGCTGCGGGTTGCACACTTCTGAGTGTCTGATCACCCGGCAGTCTGCGGCTTCCCGGCCCCACCCCAGTCCCATCACTCTGGTTTCCGGCGGTCCCACAGCTGCTTGCTCCACCCGGATCCCCTGAGACGCTGAGGTCACCCAGCCATCCCTGGAGAATCACAGCCAATGTGATGGTCGAGACGGGGAGTCCAGTCTCCATGCTCAGAATGGCGGGGAGGATTCTTTGATTCCGGTACCTTCTCTCTAACTGGCTGAAAACTCCTTAATATGTTGGGAGACCAGGATAAGAATAAAAGGAGACCCCTTGCTATGTGCCTATTATTAAAAAGCTATTAATCCAAACGATAACCTGTTAGATAAAACATGTTCTATTTCTGCCTTGATAAATGCATTTTCCTTGTCTAGAAGGCCAGGCTGAATGAGGCAGCACAGAGGTGGGCAGCAGCCTGGCCCTCAAGCCTCGTTGCAGCTTTTTATTGCACTGTGAGGGGCTTCCCACATGTGTGCCCACATGTGTGTACTCACCAGCCCAAGTGCCCCGATCCCTGCCCCTCTCTTGTGCTGCCTGAGCTGTCAGCCACGGGAGAGTGAATGGGCCACCGGGAGGGGCCTGCAGAGACCGGAGGTGGGCTCTACAGAGACAGGGTGGGGCGCAGCCACACACACCTTGGCCCCGGAAACCTTTACAGACCCCAAGAGGCAGCACAGGCCCTACCTTTGTCTGTCCCGCCTTCCTGGGCTCCGGGACAAGGCTGCTCAGCAGTGGCAGAGCTGGCTCCTTTTGCCCTCGTACCACATGGCAGCTCCACGCTGACTGCCCCTCAGAAGGCCAGCACTGCTCCCCCATCCCCAGACAGGCGGGCTGTCACATCGCTGGAAGTACCAACTATCCAAAACCTAGAATGTGGGCCCAGCTGATCCCTGTAGGAGGGAGTCTCTGATTCTTTCCAAGAGAAGAGAGAAGAGGCATCCATGAACTGCCAGGGACCCTGGGGCCTTGGAGACTGTCCAGGGATGAGAGCCAGCGGGACCCTCAGCCCTTGGAAGAATTCAGAAGGCCTTACAAAGGAAGGCCGAACCAGGTGTAGTGGCACGCTTCTGTAATCCCAGCACTCTGAGAGGCAGGAGGAGCTGGAGTTTGAGCCCCTCCTGGGCAACTTAGTGATTTACTGAGCCCCTGTCTCAAAATATAAAAATAAAAAGGGGCTGGGGATGTAGCTCAGTGTGAGAGCCACCTACACCTTCCCTCATTCCAAGTGCCCTCTTTCTCTAGTAGGCGCCTGCCCCATTGCCCTGTTATGGGAAGAGGCAATGAATCACTTTATGGGACTGGGTTGTAAGACATTCTTTCCCCAGTACCACAAAAAGGGGAGAGAGAGAGAGGGAGAAAGAGAGAGAGAGAGAAGGAAAGAAAGAAAGAAAAAAAGGAGGACAGATCTACCCCCCACTTTCAAGGAGCCATCTGGGGTGAGGAGATGCAAGGGTGCCGCGCACCTCAGCCAGGCCGGGCCTGGATCATGGCCTCCTTCCCTGGCTGCTGGGGCCGGTGAGCAAGGTGGCAGCCCCAGCTTATGGGCACTACGGGCCTGGGGCCAGGGGCTGGGCTGCCTGGGCTTTGTTGTCTCGGGGAGGCCGGGCAGGACAGAGATGCAGCGATCCAGACTGAGCAGCGGCCTGGGCGATGGGGTGGAGAAGGGTGCAGCACAGTCTGGGGAGTGTCGTGGGACACGAGGGCTGTTCAAGCACTGCTCTCTGGGCCCCACGCCACCCTTCAGAATCAGTGCGAGCCACCTTTCCCCAGCCCTCCTGTCTGCCTCCTGGGCGGGTGCCGACACACACTGAACCTGTGTGCGAGAAGCACAGACTGGAATACGTTTTCCTTCTTGCAGGTATCTACAAAGTGCTTTCCCCGTTGGCACCGTGGACTCCTGTCATCTGTGGCCGTCAGCTCACCCAGGCGGATCATCTCTTCCTCAGGTCTCAGCTCTCATTCCACTTCCTCGGAGGCTCCTTTCCCAGAATGGCTGCCACATCTGGGCCCTCTTCAGCACATCCCTCGTTTAGCTCTTCTTGGCTTTTACCACAGACACAACAAGCTGCTTTGTGTATTTATTTTATGCATTCAGCTGTCTCCCCCCTAGAATACAGCCTCTTCTCCAAGGCGAGGGCCTTGCCATCACCCTTTTAACCCCTGCATGGCTAAGACGTAATATGCTCAATGAATATTTGTTGACTAATAAGCCACTCTCATACAGTGATTCATTGCCTCTTCCCATGATGGGGCAATGGGGCAGATGCCCATTAGAGAAAGAAGGCATTTGAAATGAGGGAAGATGTAGGTGGCAGACGCTACCAAGCTCTGAAGACCCCTACGGCTGGACACCTACCCTGTCCATGAAGGCAGAAAGGTGGAGAGGCCCAGAGCCTCCTGCTGGCCCCGCCCCCGTCCGCGCCCTCCCCATTGAGCACAGATCAGGACTCCACACACTTCCAGAGCCAGGTCCCCACAGGCAGAAGGAAGAGGCCCCGGCCAACGCCGAGGCTGGGCAGTTCCCAGGAACTGCGCTGCAGAACACGCTTGTACCTACTTGCTCTTCTGGCACACCATGAATTGCTTTCTGCCTGTCTTGTTAGGAGATTAACTTTCTTTTAAAAAGATGAAAAATTCTCTAGCAAAGGCTTGACTCGCATTGACCTCCCAGGAGGAGGTGGCAGTAACTGATGGGCACTACATTTGTCTAATGAATCTTCTTGTCAACAGAGTTGTTCCTTGCTGGCTGGTGCCAGCGTTGACATCATCCCCCGAGCTTGGTGTTCGGGTTTATACCCCGCCACAGAGCCACCGCCCACCTGGCCCCATGAGCACCAACCACCCCAAATTGCTGCCTGTAGCGCTACCACTGAGCTCCAGGAACTAGGGGAGCGACGCCACTTAGACACCCCCTCTGAAGGGGTTCTGGGGAGCCACAGCTCCAGGGAAAGCTGACGAAGACCCAGAGGCTCAGGGGATCTCATGGTGAGGAGCCTGGTTCCCACTGAGAATTCAGAGGCACTGACCCTTTGCCCAGGTTCATCTTCTGGGGCTCGGTGCTCCAGGGCACACTGCTTCTGGCCTGTCGGAGTTGCCCCAGGAAAGTCTGGGTGGCAAAGGTGCAAAATTGAGGGCCTTCAGAGCCCGAGCAGGGATATCAGGCATCCTTTGGGAATCAGGGACACTGTGATCAGAGAGGAGTCCGGGTACTTTGACTCAAGATTCGAAGTTTCAAATAATCATGCAGGGTTTATGGGGTGAATGTGGAGCCCCTAGCAGCTGTGTCTACTTCTGTATGGCCTAAAGTCAAATGTCATCTGGCCAGAATTTCTGGACCAGCGATGGTGCACCTTTTAGAGATCGAGTCCCCAAACTACAATCCCAAACCCACTTATTTATCACAAAGTGCCAATCGTGCAATTAAACCTGGATACTGAGGTTTTAGTTTAGAAAAAACAACTCACACATTAACATCTTGTGTCTAAACTAACAAAAAACACATGCCATAGGTTCGCCACTACTGTAATCTAGACGTTCCATCTGACACAAACGGTCCCTTCTGGTCTTACGGTTAGTACCTCATCTCTTTGATGTCCCTCGAGGATTCATTACCACTCACATTCATCCTGTTTATTTCTGCTCTCTGACCAGAGTCCTTCTCCTTCTCTTCCCCCTCCTTTTCTCCCTCCCCTGCCGACCCTTTGTCTTCCTCCTCCCCCTTTCTCGACTAGGGATTGAACCAAGGGCCTTCACTCTGAGCTACACCCCTAGTTCTTTTTTAAAATTTCGAGGCAGGGTCAAAGTTGCCCAATCAGGACTCAAACTTGGGCTCCTCCTGCCTCATCCTCCCAGAGTGCTGGGATTTCGGGTGTGTTTCGCCATGCCTGACTGTGACCAGGCTTCTTAGCTAAGGGAGCCTGTGAATAATCCAGGAAAAGGGTCTGTGAACTTGGATGGGGAAACACGGACATCATTATTCTCACTAACCTCTAACTGAAATTCAACATTTTGTTCAGTTATGAATCTAGGCAGTGCCCCTCAGCGTATTAGCAGTGCCTGTGATTCTGTTGCCAACAGAAATCACGCCCATTTTCATATCATGTTACAGCTGATGCACTTAGCTCAAAATATCACTTGGGCTCATCACGGTTTTAAAATGACTGTCGTTAATAGACCAGTCCGCAGATCTTGTTCTATCTCTATTTAAAAAGAACATATGTGACTATTTCACATTCAAAAATATTTTGATAACTGAATTTCAGTATAGTGGGTTTGATTTACAATCTTGTGTATCTTATTTTGTGTTTTTTTTTTCAAACATTTCAGAGAAACAGCTCAGGGGCTTCGCCAGAGTGGCAAAGGGACTCGTCCAATACAGCAAGATGGCTCTGAACCACTTCTGTATCATCTGCACTCATTTTGGGCCGGCACATAGTAGGTGCTCAGTACGCTTTTTGTTGACTGACTGACCATCGAACAAATGAAAGGCGACTCCAGCCCGAATTTGGCCTTGCTCGTGTTCCCAGCGCATGTGTCCCTGAAGGAGCAGGTTCCCTGGATCCACAGCCTACGAGAGGGTGAGGAACTTGTCCTTTCCCCCTAAGAGTTCAGGCCTGACCAAAGGGTTCCCAAGACCCCACCAGCGCATTTACTTTGCTTCTGCAGCAACCAGCGCCTTGAACTAAAGACGGGATGCTCCCAAAGGGACACTGCGATGCTTTAGTTTCTGTGGGATCACAGGCTGCCACGCTCCCGCGGTCAGATCGCAGCCCCGGCTGCGCTGCCCATTATGGACACGCGATGGCGCTGCGCACCCGGCGGCGGAGCCTCTGGGCGCCCGGCCCGCGTTTGCTGACGCCCCTTCCCGGCAGGGATCGGAGTTGCTTTGGGGGTTCGGTTCCCTGCTCTGCGGCCTCGGAAGGGCACTGCAGGGCCGCCTCGGGCCTCGGCGTAGCCGCTGTGTGGTTGATCTGCAGCCGGTCAGGCAGTCATCAGTGATCCGTCGGTTACCCATCAGCTCTGCGGGGTTGGAGATCGCCCAGAGCCGAGGTGTGGGAACGCGGGCGCCCCGGCCCCGGCGGGTAGGGCGAAAGCAGAGCTCCCGGGAGCCCGCTTTGAGATCTTCCACTTCTCGGAGGGCCGTTCGCGAAGGCCAGAGGGGCTGGAGTGCGAATTCTGCCCTGCCCTTCTGCCATCAGTTTGTCTTGCAAACGGGGTAAAGATGGTCGGGACCAGCGGGCAGGACTGAAGGAGACGCGCTGCTTCCCGGGGCTTAGCGAGGTGCTGCAGGCGGCGAGGCCGGGAGGGGCAGGGACGGGGTCTTCTGGGGTGCAGACTCGGCCAGGCCCGCAACCCTCGCCCTGCCACCTCGCAGACAGGGAGCAGTGTCACCGCCCACCGAGCTGTCGTGCAGGGGAAGGAGCGCGGCGAGCGGGCTACCGGCCCCACCGCCTCCCCAGCAGTCTTGCCTTCCCTGCGCCAGGGAAAAGTGGGGCGCAAGCCGGGCCAGGGCCTCCAGCTTTCTAGATAGAACTTGGACAGCCTTTGGAAGGGAATCCAAAGGCCAAGACTGCGGTGGGCATTCGTCCGAGTCCTTCGAAAATGGGGAGAGTAGGGGCTGGGGATTTAGCTCAGTGATTAGAGTGCTTGCCTTGTAAGCACAAGGGCCTGAGTTCGATCCCGGCACCACACACAAAAAATAAATAAAAATAAAAAAATAAAAAGAAAATGGGGAGAGTCACCCCTGGAAAGCTGAATTCTGGTCGGGACAAAGCTGCTTAGTGGGGCCAAGAAGTTGAGCTGAACCCCGGCCTTGGTGCCTGCGGAAAGCAGGGAGACGGCACGCACAAGCTCCAGCCCAGTCCCACTGTCCGTCACTGCTCACTGGGGCATGCAGGCCCCAACCAGCGCTTTCTGAGCCGGCCGGGGCCAGGGCGTGGATAATTAAGAGACACACGTCAAGAATGTAAATTCCTAAAAAAAAAAAAAGAATGTAAATTCCTGTGGTTCGCAGCCTGGGGAGGGGTCACTGGGTTCTTCAGGACAATTGCAAGCCAGGGAATCCGAAAGAGGTAGTGTGGCCGTGTAAAATGTTACCAGTTTAATGAACTGCTTATGAAGTGTTAAATGCGTGCAAGTGTAAACGCAGCATCTGGACCTGTGTTTTATTTGTAGCCTTCAAACTGTGCGCTTGGTGTTTTGAAAATGCCAATTAATGGTGCAAAATCGGAATTTCTAATGGAGAGGAAGGAGATTCTTCTGTAATCTCTACCTAAATTGTCTCAAAATACACACACAAACAATGCAACCACAAAGACTTAAAAGATTACTATTTTAATTAAAGAACCAGGAATTTACTGCCCTGTTCTGAGTTGTCACCGCAATAGGAAAGAAAGAAGAGTTTAAAAATCACAAGTCCCATGAACACAAATTTCCCAGAAGTTGTCTTAGGAAATTTGTCATTTCTACCCATTTCTTGCAGGCCAGAAAATAGACCAACTTCAGGAATATTTACTGTGTTTTCATGAGAAAAATTTCCAAGCTACTCCTTGAAGCAATGGAAGTAAGTTGGATTTAGAACAAATGGAAACACTGTGAAATTGCTTATTTTCTTCCAAAATTTGTTATTTTTCTTCCTTATGTCTTGTTAAATCAGTGCTACTCATTAGCAGCCATATTTTTGCATTATATACTCGGCAGAATTTTTACTCCGTGACTGCATTCCAAATCAAACTTTTAAGTTTCCAGGGAAAGTGTAACAAGTGTTTAAATCGGTCAGAAGTTAGACTAATGAGAGGAAAGGAAAAAAAGCCAACCTACTTCTTCTCTTGTACCGACGTTGCTTTTTATCTGCTTCATGCTTGGGGGACACTTTTATCCCTGCACCTTGAAAGGACCGTTCACAAGGCAAGAAATGTCAGGAAAACGCAGAGGTGCCTGAATGTGGTGCTGTTGAAGAGTCAGTCTGACAAACGCTGGTTGAAGCGGAACGAGGGCAGAATTGGAGGCTTTCGTTGCACGGCTGGGACGCGGCTGCCTGTAAACCAGTGGTACCATGTTAGAGCTGGAAGGGCATCCCGCCTCCTTTTGCAGATGGAGCGGTGGATTCCAGGGCACAACAGCAGCACACCCAAGATCACTCAGTGATAAAGTGCAGAGTCTGTACCTATTGTTGCGGGGTCTTTAATGAAGCAGCTATTAGGCTCACTTTTGGGTACTCTTCAGGCTTTATCCAGTGAAGACAGCTAAATGAAACTGAGTGCTTTCTGGCCAACAGTAAACGATTCCTTGCTGAAGAGGAAGGTGACCACATGAATTAACTTCCTGCTGGCCAGGCCCAAGCTCTTTCCTTCTTCTGCTCTTGTTTGCTCCTCCGATGCAAAGCACGGAGGCGAAGGCGGTGGGAGTGGGGGCGGGCATCAGGACAGCAGTTTTTGGAGGAAAGTCGTAAACCTGACTTATCATGGTAAGACAACGTCGGCTGCTCAGGTCGACAAGAATTATATACAGAGCAGGCCTGCAGTAGCCTGGAATGCTCCTTTTAAGAAAATGTTGGTAGCTCGATCCAGCTCAGAATATTTTGAGAAAGTAGAAGTTTTATATCTTCGGGAGCAAAAAAAGAAGAAGAAAAGAAGGTATTATAAAACTTCAGTGCCAAATTAAACGGTGAACAGAGAAGTGGGTATAACCGAATGTCTGAAACACAGACCCAAATAGAGATCATAGAGATAAAAAATTAGTACGTGGTAAAGACCCGTAAGGAAAAGGAGATTAGTCAATAAACGATGTTAGAACCAACCATGTGGAAAAAATTAAAGCTAATCCCCAGCTTTCCCCATATACCAAAATAAATTCCACATGCCCTTAACAGTTATATGCAAAAAAGTCATGAAAGTAGAAGACACAGGTAAATTTCTGATCTTGAGAGGAGGGCTTCGTAGATATAATAACTTATAAATAGGTTTAAAAGTTAGAGATCATTGGGTTTGACCACAGAAACATTAAAATTTGTAGCTATCAGTGACACTAGAAAGCCATCGGTGGTAAATATCACAAAAATTAATCTTATTTTTATGTGGGGAGTACTGCAAAACGAGAAAAGGGCTTGCACAATGATATAAAGTAGATGAAATAAACCATGACTAATACCAAAAATACAGATGTTCAAGAAACATGTAAAAATCTTTAAACTTGTAAATCAGAAATATAAATCGATCAGTGACGAAAATTCACTCTGCCCATCAAATCTCTGTAAGATACACACTCTCACACACTGCTGGTGGAAATCCACATCGTTAGAAACATCTCACAAAATAAAAATGTCCATTGAAAGCCTTATAAGTAGCCATATCCTAACATTTTATCTTCTTATTTCTACAGTCAGATATGTCTTTCTATCTACAGTCAGATAAAAGCACAAAGACTTATTTATAAGGATGTTCATTTGGAGGATTACTTAAAATTTTTGAGAAATAGTCTTTATATCTAGTAATTAGTCTTCATTATTAATTACAGTTATCTTTCAACTAATGAATATTATGCAGCCATTAATTTTTTCAAACTGTAAGGATATGAGGATATAACCCTAATATAAGGTTAATGAAAGACTAGACATACAGTGTGTACATATCACACATGACTAAAGACCGGCCGTGAACCTAAAAGGTTTCCTTGGGGTTAGTGGGATTGGTTATAATTTTAATTTTTATTTCTCCCCTAATAAAATACCTTAATTAATGGTAGAAAACAACATGCTCCTTTTTATCTGAATTCCCCTATGGGCCCTGCTGGCAGGTGTGTGGACTGATGTTTCCAAGGTGATGGGACACGTGACCTTGTTCTCCAGGCAGGTCTGACTCTCCCCAAAGCTCCCCATGTGTTTGTCCTTCCCAGACAGCTCAGGGCAAGTTTCCCAGAGTGGTGGGGGAACAAGGGAACAGGGTCTTCCATCCCCAGAGCTACCTTCTAATCGCCCACACTCACCTGCTGTCTGCGGGAGGGGCTTCCTCCCTACACTTTTCTGTACCGTGGCAAGGTACTGTCTACCAGGAAGCCAGCAGGGTCTCATTCTCAACTGTGGCCAAAGGCAAGCCCAGCAGGCTTCAGCCTTTCCAGGGATTCCTGGTTCTAGGTCTACCAAACAAGTCAGGTGAGGAGTTTCGAAACCTACTTAGGCTGGGTGTGGTGACCACACCTGTAATCCTGGCACTTGGGAGGCTGAGGCAGGAGGATTGCCAGGAGTTTGAGGCCAGCCTGGGCTACACAGTGAGTTCAAGGCCAGCTTGGACTACATAGTGATATCCTGTCTCAAAAAAACAAAACAAAACAAAACAAAAAAAAAAAAACCAAAAAACAACTTACTCACGAGGTCAGTTGGCCTTCAAGCTGTCCTGGTGCTGTACCCAGGCACATGCTGTCATGTGCCTCTGTTTTCAACGCTGGTCACCATATTGGTAGTTTAAGATTAGCCATTGCAGGAGTATTTACACATCAGAGTAGGCAAATGCTGCAAATCAGGGCTGCTTTTATACTTTTTTCCCCAGAGAGTCCTACAATAAAAATCTATCAGTACACTGCTGTGCTTAATGCAGCTTTTTATTATACCTCCCGATTTCTGCGGGTCGGGAAATCACAAGGGCAGTCCGATGAGCTGGAGACACGAGGGAGGGCTGGTGGGACCTCTCCCTCTCGCAGTCCCCGGGTTTTGTAGTGTGGCTTCCGCACAGCATGGCTGCCCTGGAGCATTCGGATGCCTGGCGGTTCAGGCCTCTGGTGAGAGTTCTCAGTCCCCATAGCAGGGTGAAACTGCTCTAAAATCTTGTCATGAAGTCAGACAGTGTCACTTCCACTGCTTGTCTGTCATGACAGGTGAGGCAGAAGCCCATCTGCCCCTCCCCGGAAGGGAATTAGACTCCACCTGTTGGTAGGCGAATGACAACATCTCCAAAATCATGCAGGACAAGAGGTGTTTTTGGAAAGTGTAATCTGCCACAGAGTTTTAAAATATTCCTGGGGATTTACCGTAGCATAATTTTCTAGGTATTTGGTGGGGATGGCTACTCTTCCTCTGTCGAGCAGACATTTAAAGTTCTGAGTAACAGACAGAAGGCGTTAAAAGGCAACCTCAGGAAACAAGGCAGTTCGTTCTGCTGGAAGGCAGGCCTACCAAAAAGGAGCAGTCACCATGGCAAGAGTGTCAACTTGCAGATGAGACCTTACTTGGGGTCTGAGGACCTCTCCAAAAGAGCCCTTCCCTGCTACATCTCAGAAACGAGTGCACAACCTTCTAAGGGGACTGCAAGGAGGGGCAAAGTGCTTTGGACCAAAACTTCCAAAATGGAATGTTCCATTGCAAAATGTCTCATTGCCTTATAGCCACTCTAGACTCTTCTTTGGTAACTGTCGAAGTATTTAGCATTGAATCAGGCACACAGTAGGGACAAAGTAAATATTTGAGTGACTGAGCGATATAGCATAAAAAGCAAAACTAAACCAGCCCCTGGTTCAAGAGGGTTCTTAGGTACTGGTTTTACTTTGTCTTAGTCACCTTCCCATTGCTGAGACACAGTACCCAATACTGCCATTTAAAGGAGGAGAGGTTTCCAGTATAGTCCAAAATCGGCTGGCTCCAAAACAACAACAACAACCTCCCCCCCCAAAAAAAAAAATGGTGGAAGGGTCTGAAGAAAGACAGCTGTTCATCCCACAGCAGCCAGGAAGCAGAGAAGAGAGAGGGGAGAGAGGAAGAGAAAGAGGAGGAGGAGCTGGGGACAAAAATACACCTTTCAAATCACAGCCCCATGACCCACCTCCAGCCAAGCCCCACATCTTAACAGCGCATTTAGCTACTGAATTCATTGGTGAATGAATCCCCTGATCAGCATAGCGCCCCTACCATCTAAATGCCTTCCGACACATGAGACTTTTGGGGGACACGGTAGATCTAAACCATAAGAGATTGGCTAACCATAAACACGAAAAGTTGACCCCTTTTCTTCAAAGCTATTTAAAGAAATTCCAATGTGGTTAAACTGGAGGACTCTGAGTACAAATAGAAACGTATATTGCTCTTGCTACATACTGTTGTGTTCATCTTCCCAAACCTCAGAAATCTGCCTACCTGCCTCCTCTCATCCTTGATGGTGGCGCATAGAGCACGGGGTGGGCAGGGACCACGGGTGGTCTTCAGAGTTCTTCGTGATCTTCGAAGCAAGCAGCACAGATGGACCGACTGGCTTGCTTCCATTCAGATCTTTTTCTTAGTTCCCAAGTACATTGTTTGTCTGATCGATTTCTCATTGCCATCACCTGTCTACTGAGATCCCTTCTGTTACGAGGACAGCCATGCGGCGTCCTCCTGTGTTTGGGCTTGCTCATTACTTGAAGCTTAGATTTACCCCCACTTGTCCCCACCAAAGGCTGCGAATATGTTTTAGTAGAGCTCACAGTTGTAGATGTATTTCTGCTGACATGAGATAGCAGAGACATTTCCTGCTCCCCAAATATCACATCCCCTACTTCCCATATTTCCTGGCCCCTTGCGGGTAGGTGGGGCCCTGCTGCTAGTTGTGCTAGTGAGCTATAGGAGGAAGTAGCAAGTGTTACTTCCAGGCTGAAGCATAATTCCAGGTTGGGGTGGGATGTCCAAGTGCTGTCTTCGCCCACCATAGTGCTCATGGGTATCATGTATTTCAGAGAATATAGCTGTAAACTGCAGGGCTGCTGTCAGCCTACGTCTTTACTATGCCGAGCATGGCTCCTTTGACTTATCTTATGGCCCTGACCATTCACACTGGGCACAGAATAAGCATTTGTTATATGAAGGCCCTAAAGATTTAAGGTGAAGTAATTATTACAGCCTGACTAGTACAAAGGTTTGAAACACTAGAACAGGAATCTGAACTGGCTGTGTTCCCAGGCAAGGCTACCCGGGTGTCTGATCCGTGCGGGATCCCACTTAGGTGGCCCAGGTGTAAGGAGCTACTTCGCTGGTGGAAAGAAGGTTCAGCTAATTTTTGCCATGGGGAAAATAAACATGAGCTTGCGATGGTCAATAAATGGTGTCTCTTTTGGACACATGAGAAGCATGATAAATATTTGATATTTGACATGGTTGTTTATTATGGGACATTTTATTGGTTTCAGGATCATGATCATTTGCAGAGAACCTGAAAGCCAGTTTCTGATGAGCTAGGTGGACACTTGACACATCACCCTGATGTCTCAAACGTGTGTGTGCACGTGTGTATGCACGCGTCCTCACCAACCCACGAGTTAGAGCGTAAGAATAAAACATTGATTTTGGACAGCTCTAGTTGGTAGGGGGCACCCCAGTGGCTCACTCCAGAGAAGCCAGTGTCAAACTGTACGGATTTTTATAAACAGTAAACGAAGCCGGAAAATCAGTCCCCAAAGGACTTCTGTCCCGCCCTACACGGAAATATGAGGCAGTAAACCTAGTTTCGGGAAGTGCAGGCTTCGAACTCCGCCGCCGGGCTGGGCTAGCATCTGGGACGCGCCATTCTTCCAGTTGGGAAGAGAGAAAGTGACGGCGAAGGCTCGTCCTGGTCGTGTTGCAGACCAGGAGTTGGTCTCACAGCTGCACCTGTACGCGAGAGAACCTTGCAGGTGTAGTCTCCCTGCTGGGAGGCTGCGGCCTGGCTCAGAACTGTGGGTTCTGCAATACGGGAAAAAGAAGAAAGCAGGCACCAGGGTGTGTGGTTCTCAGTCTGTGTCCCAGGAGCTTGAGATGGTTCTGGAGACTGGTGAGCAGACAGTGAATGTGGACTAAGGCTCTCACCAGAAGCCCGCCACGCCGGGTCGAGGGGTCCTGCTTCCAGCACGGCGGAGGCCTCTCCACCAGGCTCAGTTTGGTTTCGTTCCATGCTCAGGTTGAATACGCAGGCAGCGGAGCAGCAGCTCCAGGGTGCAGGAGGCGGCTCTCCGGCTAGCGAGGGCTTCAGACACACGTGGGGAAGCGCAGCGCAAAGGAGAACTCGCTGCTTCTTCCTGAGGTAGCGAAGCGCAGGATAGCTTCTCTCCCTCCAGCTCAGGGTGAGGGCAGAAGGAAGGAGGGCAGGAGGGAGGGAGACAGGGGCGGGGCTTGTGGACAGGCTGGAGCCCTGGAGGGAGAACGGCCCCCCAAACACAGGCCGCGGGATACCAGGCAAGTGAGGAGTGAGTGACTCCGTCCCGGGTCTGCATGACAAACGGTGTTGTCCAATCTTTTCCATCTCTGACACTCTAGTTATCTTGCTGAGAGGGAAGCAAGAGTGACACTATGAGTGAACCAGAGGCTCTCAAAAGGTGGCCTGGGAAGCGCTGGGTCCCTAAACCAGGCGCTGCGGCTGTTCGAGTGCATCTCTAAAGCAGGCGTTCCCGGAGTGTGGCTGGAAACCTCCGGAGTTCCGAGGCACTTTCAAAGGGTTCACTAGGTCAAAATTTTGTAATAACACTAAAATTTTATTGTTATTTTCATTTTCATTCTCTAGTAAGCGTATGGTGGAGTTTCCCAGAGGCTGCGTGGTGTTATCCCTCAACAAAGTGAACACAGAAGTAGTTAGGAGAATCACTTGTCTTCGTTTAACTTAGACATTTTCTTTTCTTTCTTTATGCCTTCCTCCTGTCTTTCTTTCTTTGTTTCATTCTTTCTTTTTGGTTTTTTAATTTTTTAATTTTTTTTTGGCTTTTTGAGACAGGGTCTTGTTATTTGGTTCAGACTGGGCTTGAACACAGTATGTATGTAGCCCAGGCTGTCCTCGAATCGCCAAGATCTTCCTGCCTCAGCCTTATGAGTGCTGGGATTACAGGCATGTACCACCATGTCCAGCTGATGAATTTAGACTTTAAAGAGATTTGCAAACATATAAATCAATACCACTCTTCTCAGCTGATGTATTTTTTTAAATAGTTATTTTTCACAAAAATGCATTGTATATGTAATCATACAATGGGTTTATTAGGTTACTTTAAACCAATTAATAAATGTTTTATACACTTATAATTTTAATTTCTAATATGACAAATAGCAACATATATAACTTACATTAAACCAAAGCGCTTTGGGGCCCTCACTGATTTTCAGAATTAGAAAACGATTTAAAAACCGAATAGCTTGAAAACCACTACTGTAAACAAACGAACATTTGCAAACATTAGTGTCTGTGCCTACACACGTACACTTACTAGTGTACTGGGATCAAATATCCTTTCATATCGCCAGGTCAACAATTGGCCAACTTTTTCTGTAAAGTGCTAGAGAGCAAATATTTCAGCCTTCATGGGGCCGTATGGTTTCTATAGCAGCTGTTCAACCCTACCTTAGTATCAAAAAACCAACCACAGACAATAGGTAGCAAATGGGTGTGGCTGTGTTTTAAGAAAATGCTTTATGAATACTGAAATGTGAACTTTGTCTAACTTTCACGTGTCATAAAATATCATCTTCCTGCAAATATTCCTCTTTTCTCACCTAAACACATTTATAAATCAGATGATATTCTTATCTCCTATGTTTGGGTTTGGGAAACATGGTGATTCACGCCACGTCACCCTCCTCCTCACTGCTATCAATGGCCTTCATCCTTAGTGGGTGGTAAAGGTCAAGGGTGACATGTGGAGTTTGCTTTTTGGTGAGGGGACGTGTGAGTTGGGTGCTTGTGCCTCAGAGAGATGCCAATGAGGAGCCCGGCCAAAGGCAGGGCTACACAACACAGAAAAGAGAAAGGCATTATGCTGAATTGGAGTCCAAATCATACCACAGCCTCTGATTTCAACATACACTGTTGAGTGCTTCTCACGTACAGAGGCACTAAAAGTTAAATGATTAAAACTTTGAATCCTATTAGCCATAGAACACTTTCTGGAAAGCTTTTCGGAAAGAATGCAAATGAGTAAAAGAGGTTCATAATTCACAGGCAAGACCTCGGGGGTCTACGACTCATACACCTAAGACACATGCGGTCCATTCTCATTATTCATGGAGTCAAGTTCGATGTAGTCACTGAGGGTACTGAGTTAGCAGACACGGAACCACTGCTCCAAGGGCAAGCACAGAGTTAGGTTCCTGTCAACTCGCATCACATTTTTGTCAACAGATCAATACCTCATATTGTGTGTATTTCTATTTAGAGGTGCATTATTTAATATATACTGTCAGCGTTGAACATGCAGCCTATAACTTGTACCTGAACAAAGCTTCTCTAATACACAAGGCATCTGAGACTCCTTGCACTTGGTAACACTACAAAGTACTTTAGCGCTGTGCTTGGGGGCTACTGTGAACAGCAAAATCACCAATACAAAGTACAAAAATGCAAAGAGTGCGGCACTAAACAGAACCCCAGAAGGACACTTCTTGGCAGTCTAAGTGCAGCCGGGAGAAGACAGGATGTTGCCTTGCTCCACCTTGGGCGGCAATGTGGGCCCTGGCCACTCAGAGCTCTTACTGCTCTGCACTTTTATGCGACTGTGAAAGTGTTGTGAGTCCTGATTTTGAGTTGAAATTAATTTTATGGGGTGGATGAATTTGCTGAGAGTTCATGAACAAGGAGATTAAGCTGTTTATAGATTGTTGGAATAAGAAAGGATTTCAGTGTCAAATCCATTCTGAAGGGGATTTGGGTCATGTGCACCTGAAGTTATTGATTCTGAGAGTTCACCTCCTGAGACTGAGCTAGCCAGAATCATCAGGCAAATGAGTAAATAATTATGTACAAGGCTGCTTATTGAGGAGCTATTTATAATGCAAGGGAATAGTATACAACCATTTACAAGAATGAATTGGGGAATGTTTGTTAACTTATGAAATGCAGTAGTGAAAATGTAGTCTGCCCTCCGTGACCATGGGTTCTGTATCTGTGTGTTCAAATAACTGCTGATCAAAAATATTTGAAAAGAAATTACCTCTGTTCTGAAGATCCTGGCTCTCTTCTTTTGGCATTTCCTAAACAACACAACATAAGCATTATTTACTTAGCATGTACATTGCATTCATTATTATAAGTATTCTAGAGATAATCTCACAGTATGGAGGCTGGGTGTCAGGTCATCTGTAAATACTATGTGTTTTATATACAGACCTTAAGTATCCTCAGATTTTAGTGTGCCTGGGAGGCTCCAGAATCAATCGCCATTGGATATGGAAGAATGACTCTATGATCAAGCAATACACACAGCACAGTACCACTGTTGTGAATAAACATATCTTATTTATCATGCATGATGTAGACAGACTCAGTTTGATCTAGATATACTTACTCAGTGACTCTGGAAGGACATATGTCAAAAAGGTATTTTGTCCATGAATAGAGATGACATGAACGTAATTTTGTTCTTTGTACTTTTTCAGTGTTTTCTAAATTTGTTTATGATGAGAGCTGCTTTTATAACTAAAAAGGCAATATTTCTATAATGAACATTTTGGGGGTGCTTACTCTCTGGCAGGCACTGGGCTAAGATCCTCAACTCTTGAGTTTCTATTAAAAGTTTATAAAACAATAGTTGTTTATATTTCACAATTTTTAATAAAAGTAGAAAAAGTCTGAAGATCCATTTGCCCCAGAAGGCCCTGGAGGGACTGCTCCCTCTGATGCCTCTTGCTGCCATTCTGTGAACATGAATCAGAGGTGGAGATTCTGGCCTAAGTCCCCGTTGTTCAGAGAAATGCTGAGGCCTGAATCTTTCCAGACAGGGCAGAATTCCTGGGGCCTGGCCATGGGGACAGGGCTAACAGTTTTGGGCAGTAATTTTGCCTGTCTCCTCCTTCTCTGTTTTTAAAAGAAACAGGCACTGTCTAAGCGGAGATGAGCCTAGTGTTATCTGGTTTTCTTCTGAGCAGAGATGAGCTGCTGCGATTTGGTTATGTGGGGCTGTCAGGGGGCCAGAGTTCCTGGGAGAAAATGCACAATGCCTAGAGCAGAGTCAGTAGTTGGCAGCACCCATACTGCACAGGACGAGCTTACCAGACGTAAGCGCACCAGCGTGAGAGCCTCTGCGTGAATGTGTCCTTTGGGGCGTTGCTCTATACCCAACCTGTATGCTTCTAACAGCCAACAATCAAAAGCTGTCCAAAGGTGATAACGGAACTGAGTTCAGGCTCTGACCCTTGCTTTCTGCCTGGCACCATTCCCTAGTACCAGCCTCTGCACTCCGAAGCCTGATGCATCCTCAGCTTGCCGACCTTTTCCTTCCGCTCCACTATTTGAAACTGCAGTATCTGCTCTATTTGAGGGTGGAGGATTTAGGTGCCGGCTGGATCCTGCCACATCTGCGTGTGGGACTTTGACCAAGTCGCTAATCCTTCCTAGCCCTCAGGTCATCTGTTTGAAAAATTAGGGCTAAAAATGTCATGTTTTGATTTGTTGCCTTAAAAAATGCAGGTTAGGGACATAGCAATTAGATCCCAGCCTGGATATAGGAATTTACTCCTTCCCGCTAGATATGTGTTTCTTATGGCAAAGCTCAGTGCTTGGAATTTTGTGATGTCAGTGCAAACAGAAGACTGAAGTGCAGCTCCAGCCAAGCTTCTGCACGGAGGCATTGAGTGGGCAGCAGCAGGGACCTTCCCAAATCACACCATGCAGGGCTTCCCTGGATCTGCACGCAACAAGTCAGTACGCCCTGAGGTCAGCTGATTGGAGTTCCTGAGATCACGTGGCAGAATTCGACATGGTTTATGGTTCTTTTCAGGAAGCCACATCCTCCAAGAATGGTATAAATGTCAGTTTCATGAAAATCCATTCTAAAAGCCCCGATCAACTTCTCAATCATCTTCCCCCCTTTTCATCCCAGGTCTCCCAGAGCACCCAAGGAGATTCTGAGATCAGAGAGCATAATTACAAATGAGCTGGGGCTCTGGGACAGCTTACAGCTTAATTAGCTCTCCTCCCTACACTGTCTCTGTGGCTCAGCCTCATGCTTGCTGGGCACGAGAGAACTGACTGCCAAAGAATTCCTAGCAGGAGCCGCACAGCTTGTTAACATGCTCTGCTCAGTCCCTCCTGACACTCACATGCAGGCTGCAATTAGGCTCAGCCAAGGAGAGGGCGCGGCCTGGCTAGGCAGCTCTCCTGCCTCGGCTTGCGCATCCGGAGCTGGCTGGGTGGCTGCTTGCCTGAGCGGGCCCCGGGGTGTGGTGCACAGGAATGTGGAGTGGCGGCAGCTGCAGGAGCCTACACCTGCTGAGCCCAGCCCAGGTCAGGAGGCTGCGGGCTGCAGGTGTGTTTCCCGGGGCGCCTGGCGGGCAGGGGCCGGGCATTAAAGGCACCTGGGGCTAACGTGACCTGTCCCTCACAGTGCTAGCACAGTACCTGTGAAGAGGAGGGACATCTAGAGAGACAAGGGCTGGCACAAAGCCTGGGTAGGAGCCACCCTGAGTAGTGCACAAGTCGGAGCTTCCGAAGAAGGGCTTTGGGTTTGCGAGACATCAAAAAGGTAAAGCTTTCCAGTTGCACCTGCAGGGCCCCTCTCAGGAAAAGTACAAACCCCTAAATTGACTTCGAGGTCCTCATGACTTCCTGGTGGCTTAAAGCTTGAGCTATCTGCGAGTTTCTGGCTTGAGGTAAGTTACTGTACTATAAAGCGAATTTATTCCTCTCTCTCCCTGAGAGGAGGAAAGTCGGAGGCAGCATCCCAAAGGTGGAAAAGAGAGGTCATTATGGATGCCTGTCCAAGACAACAGGGGAAGGAAAGAGAAATGCTGCCTCCCTGTTCCCACCTCACCCTCTCTGCAGTCAGAGGGTCTGTTCAGGCTGACTGTAAGACCCCAGCAGCTCCAGGAGGGTCCCCTCCTCAGAGGCAGGGAGTGAAAAACCAAAACTACAATGAATACATGTTGAATTTAACATCTCTAAAACCCAGTATTCTGTCTAGAAGGCCATCATCACTCCGTTTCAATTGTCCAAAATGTGTTGGCATGTCAGCCAGGGTGTATTTTGATCCGTTTCATAGAATAGGCAGTGGGTTCTCCAAAAGCAAGTGCCCAAGAGCCACAGTGTTAACTTAGACTTTCCCCCCACGAGGAAATCCACCAAGAGATGGAAGAAGCACAGATCTGTCCAGTAAACCAGAGCATGGAGACTTCATACAGACCACAGCTGTGGGCTTAAACCTCCTAGTCCAAGGGGTCCTTGGTGCTTACACCCTCAGACTGGCACTCGCCCGCCAGGTGCACAGTCAGAACCAAGCAAGGATGCCAGGTAGCCCAACCACGGGGCAGCCAACACTGCCCTCGCTTTGCTCCTCAGGGAAGAAGATTAAGGGGGCACTTGAGTGTGAGAGGAACTTTCATCTGTCCCCTCTATTTCGGAAAGATAATGCTCAACTGGCATTTCACCTTCATCCAGGATTGTCCTGTGTGCTTCCTTTGTCTCTGAGCAGGCTGAATTTTTGTTATGTTGCTAAATTTGTTAAATTTGCATCCGGTCTGTGCACAGGGTGAAGACAGAATGGCCAGACCCTCGCTGCATTTGTATTTTAAGCAGGCATTGACTGAATGCCACATGCCTGGAAGGTGCTATTTTTGAGGTGCTCAGAGACCAGCTCCGGAGATAATTATGGTACAAGAAGGGAAGCCCTGGAGCAGAGGAATGTGCAGTGCGAAGAAGCCTGGGGAGGGGGGCCACAGAGGACGCAATTGCTGGGCCGGGCCTCTGAAATGACAGGCGTGTCCCTGGGTGTTTGTTGGAAGGAGGATGGAGGATTAGGAGGCAGGGACTGGGATGCCAAGCAGCAGCTCAGAGGTGCACTGCAATCAGAGGAAGGGGCCCTGCGTGCTGCCCTGAGAAACTGGACAATGGCTCCTGCCTGGGGGCGCTGCAGAGAAAGTCAAGAGTGGATATTTGTGGTTTTGGTCTGTAGAGTGTAAAGTGGAACGCAGGGAAGGGAGGAGGGAGGCCTCTTCTGACAAGTGAATTATTTTAGCAAAATCATCCCTGTTTGTCAGTCACAGCCACGAAGGGTGCCAGCACTGTGCAGTCCCCCTGGTGTATCCCAGGTTGCCTTCTGCAGCTTTTCTTCTCAGTCCATAAACTGGGGATGCCTCCCTAATGGCCGCAGTTGGCTTGGACCTAAGTCAGGCCCGCTGGAAAGCACCGGGCCATGTTATTCAAGTTGTCCAGGATCCAGCAGCCTCAGCCTCACCAGCAAACTCTCTGTAAGTGCAGGGTCTCCTGCCCACTGACTCACGTTTCTCCAGTTATCAGAGCCACTTGTGACGAGCTGAGGTTTTCCGGACTGAGGATCACGGCCTGGGGCAACGAGACTAAAGGTGGAGCCTTCTGCTCCCAGGGTCAGGTCACCCAGGACAGCACTGGAGCAAAACTAGGACTTCTCCCCAGGTCCGAGCAGCCTCCAGGTTAGTCCTGGGCAGCCTGCCAGAAAGGGCTCGGTTGCTGTCGGGCATACGGCGTCAGGCGTAACAAAGCCACCCAGGAATGCAGGTGAGCTCGCGCCGCTGGGCAGCCGCGGTTCATGCCACAACAAGCTGTGTGTGTGTCACAGGGGAGGCTGCCGCCACAGGTGGAGTCATGCGCCCGGGCCTGTCGGCACCCACATCAGCCCTGATTATCTGGATCTTCTTTCCATTTGGCCGCAGAGAAGGGGCTGCCATACAAAGAGTCAAGCAGAGCAAAGTCACTAGTCCTACACTTAGAACAATATCCACAGAAGCAAAGAGTAACCAGTTTCAGAGAGAGAGAGAGAGAGAGAGAGACAGAGAGACAGAGAGACAGAGAGACAGAGAGACAGAGAGACAGAGAGACAGAGACAGAGACACAGAGAGAGAGAGAGAGAGAGAGAGAGATGCAGGCCTGATCCACGGCTGACATGATGCACCTTAAGGGAATGTGAAGAAAGCTCTCCACCTGAGTCGATCTGCGGGCCACAGCATGAGAAAAACTTCTCATCACATTCAGGGCCTTGAGCACTTGAAAATAATGAAAAGGAAAAGTTTAGAATTAAATTATGGTTGAGCCTGCCTGTCTGGGATGAGCCCGCTCAGTGGGCAAGGCTGACTCTGACAGTCAGACTTCAGGAGCTGCAAGAAATCAGACACCAGTGAAGCTGTCGTAAAGAGAAGCACCCGGAGCCCGGCGCCAGGGCCCTCCTGGCCAGCTGCTCCCAACTCTGGCTGCGCATTGATTCTCCTGGAGTGTTACAGAATGCTGGCAGCAAGGCCACACTATCCAACAGGCAGATCTAAGTCTCCAGGGTGGAGCCAGCACTCAAAGGTGTTTAAGGCTCTCCAGGTGATTTTTAAGGTGACCCCAGTATTGAGAGGCACCAGCTGAGGCTGAAGGCCTTGAGGCAGAGGAGAGATCATGGACCTTTGTTTGTGTCCCTCCCCATTCTGCCCCTGAGCTGCGAGGGCAGGGAAGGTGGCACTTAGCACTCAGCTCTTTGAGAGGTGCACCAACCCAGGGGTGGCCAAGTGGACAGGGAAGGTGCCTCTACAGGGACGCTTCTGAGCAACGTGGACGCTTCCAGCTTTCGTCAGCAGCATACTGCCTTTTTCAAAGAACTTGCACATCAGGAACCTTATTTTATCCACGTATTAATTTTCTATTGCTGATACAATGGGTCGGTATAAGCATCATGGCTTGAGACAACACAAACATGTCATCCCATTGTTGTGGAAGTCAGAAATCCCACAGTCGAGGCATCCCCAGGGCTGTGTTTCTTCTCGAGGTGCTGGGGCGGGGTCTACTGCATGCATTCCTCGGGTTATGGTCCCTTCCTCAACTCACACTGATCCCTGTCTCTGTACCACCTCTCTGTCTCTGACTCGGGCACTCCCGTCTCCTCTTCTATCGATGCTGTGATTACATTGTGCCCACCAGGATAATCTCCCATCCAAAGATCCTTAATGATCCCATCCATCGGCTACATCCTTTTTGCCACGGAATGTCACATTCACAGGCTGTGGGGATTAGGAGGCAGATGTTTTCTGATATATAAGATACTCTCAAAACAATTCAGCTCTGTTCAGACACATTGGCACTGAAGTCCCTGTTTGAGAGTGCTGGACACACTGGTCCATCTGTCCCTTTCACACCAGGCCTGATCTGCAGCTGGTCACAGTCTAGTGGGGCTGGATGGCAGCTGGGTGATGGTCTTCTCAATATAAGATGTCACTTTCTTCACCTGCAAGCTAAGGGCCAAAGCATGGTGGGTAGAACTGTCAAGAGGACTCTCAGCTCTTCCTTCTATTTCCCAC
>PVJO010017396.1:12500-39316 GCA_004026905.1 Hystrix cristata | reverse complement strand
TTCTTCCTACCCAGGAACATGGGATGTCCTTCCATTTTTTGATATCCTTTTCAATTTCTTTTTTTAGGGTGCTGTAGTTTTCAATGTAAAGGTCTTTTACTTCTTTTGTTAGATAGATTCCTAAGTATTTCATTCTTTTGTGTGCAATTGTGAAAGGTATATCTTTTGTTATTTCTTTTTCGGTGGGTGTATTGTTTGTTCACTTTTAATGCATTGATTTATTACTTTCACTTAGTATTGGGCGGGGGGTCATAGTTCCTAATTGTTTTCGTTGTGCAAAATCAATGATTCGCTAAAATTATTTGAATATAAAGGAAAGTGAATGGACTTTGGAGTCTTCCTAACTAGAATCATTTCCTAGATTTCTTGCTTATTGTTTTTTTATATTGCTGAATAAGTTTCCTGGTTCCTCTGAGCCCTGATTTTCTTTTCTCTGAAGTGGAGAGGAGATTGCATGCATGTGGGGCTGTTGGAAGAGCTGAGACTGTGCAGGAAAGGCTCCTGTGACACTGGAACACAGTCACTCTCTCCTTCATCTCCTCTTTCCCTTTCTCTCATTCTCTGCCCTTTACTCTGCCCCTTTAAACTCTTGATTCATGTTCTTCTCTGGCGAGCCTTCCTTTCCTCTTCTGAGAAACAGGGAGATGACACCTACCTTCCCAGCAGAACCTTGATGAGGCTCAAATGGTACCATTTTGCACATGATAAAATAATCCTCAAATATAAAGCAATGCAATCATTAGAAGTAGTAAAAATTATAGTGAAGCATGCCATTATTTCATAAGGCAAAATGATACACATAAACTCCATTACAAGGCGATTCTGTAATGAGTTTATTATGCATCACTTTGAAAGTATAAAACCCATATATTCCTGCTTGTATCTGCTTAAAGAAGTGAGCAAATGGATGTGTTACATTCTGTCGTACATGTGTTTTCGGAACTGGTAATGATTCTGAATTGATGACCAGGCTCAGAGGAAGCAAAATAAATGTACTGGTAAATAACTGGTGACTGGATGTAAGTAGGGTTGTATAAACGAAAAGCAGCCCTAATCTCTCAGTATATGTTATCTTGCTGATGACTGTAGGGTGCAGGGAAGCCAAGAATAGGGCTTCCTGCCAATTGCTTCTCCACAGGCCTCTGAGGGTGCCACCGACCACAGATATACTTAACTTTGGCAAAGCTCCCGGAAGGTGCTGAATTTATTTGCTGCTTCTTAAATTGCTGTTGGCTTATGCTGTCCTCTAGTTTAACCTAGTTAAGGTCACAAGCAGTAAAATCTTTGCCTTGGTGAAAGCTCTGGTGTCTTGGATTCCCACCGCCCTGCCCCTTTACTTCAGTTTACTCTTGAGGTGGCTAGCAGAGCAGTGCCCTCTGTGAGGGGGCCGATTGAGAAGTTCGCCTTGGCCAAGCTGTGATTCCTTGCAGGCCAGCCCTTCGTGAATCCCGACGGAACTCCTGCAATATACAACCCACCCGCCAGTCAGCAGCCCCTGCGGAGTGCCGTGGTGGGGCAGACCCAGCAGCAGCCCCAGCAGCAGCCCTCCCCTCAGCCTCAGCAGCAGGTGCAGCCTCCGCAGCCGCAGATGGCAGGCACCCTGGTCACTCAGGTAAGGAGCTGGCTGGAAAGGCAAGAAGGGGAAGAACTCAGAGGCGAAAGGGCTGCATGTTCTTGAGGGCAGCAGTGTGTCAGGAAGGAGGGTATATGTACCAGTGGTGCCACCAACAACCACTTAGACCTCATAAGTAAAATCTCTCGGCTTAGAATCCTTGGTTGCAGGTGCACAGAATTTCATCTGACCCTTAAATTTAGAGAGAAATGTGTACATTACCCGGCACAAGTACCTGCACGGTGAGAGAAGGTAACAGGGAAAATGAATAAGTGCTTTCTCGGGTCTGGATGCTGTTTTTATGTATCAAGGACTCTCTGTCTTGGAGACTGAACTCACAATCTCATCCAGGCTTTTATGTCATCGTGCTCACGGAGTTCCATCTCGGATCAAATGCTCCCGTCTGCAGAGTTACTGTGGAAAGCACAGAAATAAGTCCCTTCCACAGCGGACTGGCTGTTCATACCTGCAAAGACGCAGAGCTGCCGTTCCATAGAAACCTGAAGTGGTCTTGGAAGGTGGCCAGAGCATACCTTCCTTTTTCTTTTTTTCTTACTTCTTAGTCCTTGGGCACTATTTTTAGACCCAGAGAATCCAATGACCAATAACATCAAATGAACATCATTAACTTCTTAAAGGAGTGTTCGCTGTGTGTAAATGTGCCTCCCTCCAGGGTGTCGCACTCTAGTCTTATGGCCTTGGCTTTTCTTTGGTGGCTGGTTCTCCTCCTGGGCTGCAGTGAATCTAGAGAACGTGTTAGCGACAGTGGTGTTCTTCCTGAAGGATTTTAACTGTTACCTGATCAGCTTTTCTTTCCCCTCCAGTCTGTCCAGGGCCTACAGGCATCCTCCCAGTCAGTGCAATATCCAGCAGTGTCTTTTCCTCCCCAGCATCTCCTGCCTGTATCTCCAACGCAGCACTTCCCCATGGTACTGTATCATACGTACGTGACTTTTCCCCTGGGAGAGCGCGACCACTGGTTTTACTATTTAGCCAAGCAACTCTGACTGGTAGTTATGGGTGCCTTGGGTCGACTGTGAGGTGGGGATATGTGTGTGAACGTCTCATCCCTGAACGAGTCAGCCTAACTCTGAAAAATTGTGTTTTTCCTCTGTGAACAGTCCATCCTATGTTAAGTGCTTCTACAGCTGGCACTCTCTTCTTAAGCACTTACTAGTTAGGCAAGAACTGAATACCTTCAGAGTTAAAAGTCAGGAACAGACAGATATATAAACTTGGCGAGAGGGTTTGGAGAATACCTCAGAGTCGGAGTCTGGGCAGCAACCGTCATTCTCTGGTGCTCCAGATGAAATGGTTGTGTTAGGTCTCCAGTGCACCAATTTTCTTTCATTTCCCCGTCAGAACAGTAGGTCTTTTGTAGCACCAGCTTAAAGAATGAGCATCGCCTGTAAATCTTGAGCAGGTCAGAGAGCAAATATTCCCTGATTTAGGCATATGACCCTCTGCAGCCTTTGGTGACCCCTGTCCTGGCTCCATCTTTGCAGCAGCACTGCATGATGATAGATACCTCTCTCCAGAAGGCTGTTCTGTCAGCTGAGAAGACAAGCTAACCCTCTGGGACAGGACTCCAAGCTTTCCTCGGCTGTATCATCATCCCTGAGAGCTTGAACCCTCAATGAAACAAATGTTACCACCGAAAGGAGGAGGCCTGGTTCAAATTGTTTAGCATCTCTGACTCTTAGGATGATGAAAGTCTGCTCATGCAATGCCCTCTTGTTATATTCTGGCTGAAGAATCTCTTTATTTAATTTCTTTTCAAATTATACCTCCTTGCCGCACCACAGCTACAGGCGTGTGTCTTCTTCAGTGTGCTTTTCTCATTATCAAGCCTATTTTACTGATTTCCTCATTTATTTCCCAAATGGCAGAGAGAGGATGTGGCCACACAGTTCAGCCAGATGAACCTGAGCCGGCAGTCCTCAGGAGAGACTCCTGAGCCCCCTTCGGGTCCTGTCTACCAGTCCTCTCTCGTGCCACAACCCACACAGCCGCCAAGCTATGTCATCGCCTCCACCGCCCAGCAGCTTTCTACAGGGGGGTTCTCAGGCTCTGGCCTTCCCATCTCTCAGCAAGTTCTTCAGGCCCCTCCCTCACCACAGGGCTTTGTGCAACAGCCTCCACCTGCACAGGTAGGTTTGCTTTTTGTCCCACATGTGACCTAGCTGACTAACGGTGCATTTCTGACCGCTACCTTTCTGCTTAGAATATTGCCAGGTCACCCTCTCTTGCTCTTCTGGTTCACATTGATACTGACCACCACCAGGACCTGTTTTGCCCTTTTATTCATCACTCATGCACAGTCCGGAGGCTCAAAAACCAAGTTGCATGAAACTGGCCAGGCTAAGATCAGGAATCATCCCATTTTCCAAGCTGCTGGTACACAGATGAAAAAACATTCACTCCAGTTTGCATTTGCCTTGCGTACAGGGCTGCCCAGGAAGGGGAAACCCTGGGGAAGGGGGGGCTTGCCCCTAGGGACTTTGAACCCTCCCTTCCTGCTCAGGAAGTAGGTGGGATTTTTTTTTTTTCCCCTTATCAATTCACAAGCATTTTCTGGAGCTAATCTAGTGCTCCAGGCAAGAGCTCCTCTATGAATATAAAAGAGGCAAGCAAACCAATATCCACTGTCCTTTCCTCTCCCTAAGGGGAAGCATAGCTCATGCCTGCTTTCACTGGTAGCTATTAATCATATTTAATTGACTTGAGCATGTAAGACACCACAGATCACTGATTTTTACTGTCTCTTCGAAGACTGATTATGTGTTACTGTTCACTACCAAACACCACTGGTACTCTCCTGGGTATCCCTTGCAGAATATTGGATGTGATTACTGTCAAGATGTAAAATGCACGGAGGCATTTTCTGGTCCATTTTCAAGGCACACATATCCCAAGAAAGTTCTACCCCAATTATGAAGTACTGCGCTGGATGAGCTGTGCAGCGTGCGCTGTCACCTTTGGATCATCTGTTTCACTGCCTTAACATCTTGAATAAATTATTTTCTCTTCAAGCCACACAAAACCCTCTACCATGAAATGATTTTTCACTCAGTTGTTCATTTTATTTTGAGTGATTAATTAACAACTCATCTTCAGTCACCAGCTAAGTAATATTTCTTCCCTGGTGGGATTTAAAGATATGTGTAAAATAGTTTTAAGCTAAAGGAGAAAGGGCTTCATTAAAATATTAATTATTTTACTAATAAATTAAATACTTCTAGTTTAATTATTGGGGAAATATAATTTAGGTTTCAGCCTAAACAGCATCAAAGTACCCTTACCCATTTCTGTTGTTAAGAGAAGAGTTGGAAGAATGTTTAACAGAATATTTAAAGAGAAAAGTCGTTCAGAGTGGAGGAATTTCAATGTTAGTGGTGCAGAAGCAAAGACTATTCAGAATCCCTGGTGCATCTCCAACAGAAATCCTTTCATTCCCTCTTCAGTGGATTTAAAACACAGTAAGGAGGGATCCAATGCAGATGCTCATGGTTCATGATCAGGCTGGACATTTATAAACTTCCTTTTTAAAGCACCCCAGACACAGGTATAATTTATAAACTTTGGTGAATTTTCAATTTAGTAAGTATTTCAAAATTTAGTTACACAGCTATGGAGCAAAGGGGAAAAGAAACTCAGCTGAGATTCAGCCTGCGGATGTTTATGGAAATATGTTACCTTTATGCAGAGAATAACCTCAAGGCCCAATTTCCTCTCAGTTGTGCTTTCTGAGTGTCCACTAGAGGAGTAAACAGGAAACACACAGTCAAGGCAACGTGAAAAAGGGAAATGAGAGACGTGCTTATTTTTTATAGCTTTTTCTTTCTCTGTTTTTTTTTTTCTTTTCTGTCCTACTCTGACTACTTTTTGATTCTCCGTCTCATGATACTGTTGGTTGAAAATACACATCCACTCTCTTTTGGACCGTGTTTGCGCCTTTCTCCTTTCTTTTTCTGACCCATTCATGCTGATCCTTTGAAAGATTCCTCTTAGCTCACTTTCTTCCTCCCTGAGGGAGGCTAGAGATGGACAAAGTGCCCATTTGCTTCACCTGGTTGAAGGCCTTAATTCCTAAGAGCAGAGCAGCGTTCCACTGTGGAAAGGTGCCAGAGGTGATAATTACACAAAGCAAAACAAAAGAGTAGCTTTAAAATATCGTTTACATAAAGTTTTACATTTATCCATATATTTTTAGTGCTCAGCAGGACACTTTCAAGTGTTTGAACTCCATCCTTCAGTCCTGAATTTGTTTTTAGGTTTCATGTTGAATGTAAAAGGGGAGATCAAGGAATGGGTACCACATTCATGAGCTGACCTGTAATCAAGACCCGGTTTTCTAAAGAAGCAAATTGTTATTGTTTCTTAAAGACCTTGAAATATAATAGTGATGAATGGATTAGATGATAGTTCTTATTCTTAATATTAGGAGGCATCTGATGCATAATAATAGTAATATTTAATCGCACCACAGTTTGCCAGAACATAAACCTATAATTACTCCAGAATTATTTAAGTTTTTATTGTTATAAACTGCTTTACAAAAAAGGGAAGAATAAGTAGTAGGGTCAAATCATTATAAATAAGGCCTATGAGGAATGAATTAGTTGCCAGATTCTTACCCATGATTGTTTTAGACTCATTCTGGCCTTTGCCCTTCAACATCTATGTTATTAGGTAATCAGCATTATAATTTGTAATAATTCCATGGGACTGCAGTATCACAGAGCCATAGGAGTTGTTCTCTTTGGTTTCAAATTTATCCCGAGGCAAGAAAACATGGTAAATGTTTCAATAGCAAGATTGAAACAGAAAAGTGTTTCTTACTTGACACGAGCTAATCAGAAACCAAAATAACAATACAAATCGAAGTTCTCAAATGAATGGTTCATAATTGTACTCTGTGTATATACTGCTTGGCTATCTCCATTTTCCCTTTAAAGAAGATGATAGGAGAAAGTCAGAGGCCCAGAAATGGAAAATGATTATCTTAATATAAATGACCTAACACAGGCAAAGAGTCTCTCCAGATCAGGAAACATTTAACTTCAATGGAAGTAATTAGAATATTTTCTTTTATTCTTATTCATTAGAAAGTTATGGAAGATGGTAGAAATAAAATTTTAACGTATTTCCACTTTCAACTTTAACATAGTTTTTTCCATACTACTTATATCCGAATCACCGTGCAGTGTGCTTTGACAGACTTTAAAGCAATCTTTGTATTGCTCGAGACTGAGTCAGGGACTAAGCATCCCTCATCCCAGATGGGTTGTTGCTCTTCCACAGAGCACCTTAACTGGGGCTGCACTCACACCTAACAGCAGGGCGGCCTGTCTGGGAGGGGCCTCTGGTCTCCACAAGGTTTCTTCCTACAGCAGGATCATCTCGACTTCTTGCCCAGCGGCTGTGAGCTGTCTTACAGGAACTGGAGTTGCAAGTTTCTTTAAAGTTCAGACTTGCAAGTCTCAGACATCACTTCTGCCTTATTGTGTTGGTCAAAGTGTTTCACAGAGCCACAGATTCAAGGGCTGGGGTGGCGGAGTCCACTTCATCACAGGAGAAGTAGCGTGCATATACAGGCACAAAAATGTTTATGGTAGCCCATCTGTGCCATCTACCATCATCAAATTACATGAAAAAAAAAAGGCATTATGTTTTAAAGACTTTTTCTGCGTTTCTTTCTTTTCTTCCTTCCTTTCCTTTTCTTTCTTTCTTCTTTTCTTTCTTCTTCCTCCCTTCTTTCCTTCTTTCCCTTCTTCTTCCCCTTCTTCACTCCCCTCCTTCTTCTCCCTCTACCTCCCTCCCTCTTTTCCTCCCTTCCTCTTGTTCTCTTTCTTTTTAAAACCGAGTGTCACTAGGTTGCTGTGTTGCCTAGACTGGGCTCAAACTCAAGACCTTTTCCTCAACTTTTCTGGAGTGCCGATATTACGGGATGTGCCACCGTAGCTGGCCAAGTGGTTCTTCATGTACACTTCTCACCCCGGCCTTTTCTCTCTACCTTCCACAGATGCCTGTGTATTACTACCCTTCTGGTCAGTACCCTACCTCAACTTCGCAGCAGTACCGGCCGGTGGCCTCAGTCCAGTACAGTGCTCAGAGAAGTCAGCAGATGCCTCAGGCAGCACAACAAGCAGGTACTTGGAAGCTGTTTCCCATTCTTTCCTCCAACCCACTTATACTTGCTGGTGAATTTTGTAGGTGTTTTCATTGGATTAGAACTCGTGCTTGACAGTGTAAGTCAGCAAGCTCCCCCCACCCAGAGAAACTAACACAGCATTTGATCAACACTGTGTGCAAGAGTAACAGGTACAAGAAGGGGGTGAAGCCTAGATTCCAGGAGTGCATCCTAAACACACTCTCCAGAAATTATTTTTGGATCCTCTCACTTTATTTTAAAGCAGAGAGAGACGACCACGTCTCTGACTTCCTAGTTCATACTTTTCTAAGAGAAGAGTACTTTTCTTTTCAATTTAAAAAGAGCGCTTTCCCTGTTCCTAAGGCTAGGGAACCACATTAGACTGTCTGGATGCCATCCTAGCAAGCACTGTCTTAGAAGAAGCCTCCCGACAGTGCAGCCTGGGTCTCGGTGGAACTCTGCTCCGTGGTTCACGCTCATGATGGCCACCTGCCTCCTGCCTGGAGGAGCCGGCAGCCACTGTGCAGTGGGAAGGGGGGCCGATACACTGTACGAGAGTGAGTAGCAGGTCTCACAGTGAACCGGTCTCTTTCCCTACTGTGTCACACTCCTAATGGAATGCCGTTACCCAGAGAGCAGCAGGCACCTAGCAGGGCTCAGTGACTTGTGCTAGGGAGAGGTGTGTGTCCTCCCTGCTGATCAGCTGTGGGAAAACCTGCTAATTGTCATGCTGAAGACGGCCCATCTGGGAGAATCTGCCTTCTGTAAGTAGATCGTGGAGAAGAGCACATGCTCCCCACTGCTGCTCGTAGATGCCTGCTCTGTGATCTGATCTCTGCACTGAGTATGTGTGTACGTATATGTGTTATGTAAAGGTATACATATGTAGCTATATATGATATGTACCATTTTTATAAGTCATGAAAATATCCAAAATCCTTTGCATGGATTCGTGCCAGTTGCACACATCCCTAAGAACCCGAAGGTTGACGTTGCTAGTATTTTGTCAGATTGGGTAAAGAATTAAACTCCTCCGTATTATGGATGGGTTATGTGTTCGTTAGTTGATTTTATAATTGATTTAAGGACTCTACAAGAAGAATTAGAGAAACTTATAGCAGCCAGCCAGATTTTGTCTTGTTTCAACAATGTATTAGCTCAAGGAAGAATCTATTTGACCTCGGGATGGACTTTATACCTTTGCAGAAATAAGAACAAAAAGTTTCAAATTATTTTTTTATTTTAAGAAAAGCATTTGGCAATATTTTCTTAATAGTTAGAAATGTTGCTATCTGTATCATTTTGTGGTAACTTCTATCAGCTTAGCTGTATACTGTAATAATGTGTTGCTTGCATTTTGAGCATTCTCATTTTCTTCTGCTAATGTTTAGTGAAATACTAATGTCAAATCTTCTATACCTTAGTTCTGAAGCAATGGGGAAGCTTGCATTGTGGTTATGAATGCATTTAGAAGTGGGAAGATGCAGATATCTAATTATAATTATCTTGTTTTTACTTAGTTTGGTGCCACATGTGACGTTTTTCTAAAAAGATATTTCGGTCTTATGGTAGAGTGCCATCATATAAAGGAATATGGTTACAGACCACTTGGAATCTGCTAAACTCTCAGGGAGAGAGAAAACTGGATGAAGATGTTAACAGGGTAAACACACTTAAATTTAGGACAAGTCAAGGGTTCTTTACTGACTCCTATATTGCAATTTCTCCTCTCCACTCACTTCACTAAGTTACATCACAAGAAAAAATACATGGGACTTTTTCCCCCTTTAATAAAACACTGTGGGAGAATTTAGATTTCTACATCACAGAGAGGCCTCACTGGTCCCAACTACATTTCTGGGCAGGTTGATGGCTTAGACTAACCCCGTGCTCACATATTACCACAAAATCCCTCTCCCAGAGAGAGGTAATGGTGCTGTGATAAGAAAAATGCATTGCCCGGCAGCATCATGTTCAACATAAAAGCAAGGGCAGCACTTCAGATGTCAAGGATGTGAATGCAGGGAACCTGCGGGGGCCTGGGAAGTGAGAAAAATCACAACAGCATCAACCCACATGTGTGCTGAGACCTTTGAGCTCCTGGTCTCTGTGCTCACCACACCCAATAACTGGTTTAAAATCCCAACGCGGCTTCCACTGCAGTGCTTCATTTACCATGCATTTGGCAAGGCAGTTGTTCCTGACTTCACAGAGAATCACCTCTGTGAAGAAAATCCAGATAAACCAGCTCATTCGATGGCTGTGTGACAGTTATTGACACTACAAATCCCGCGAATAGGAAACCTTTTGCAGAGCAGAGCCTGTGAAACCAAAAGAGACTTTCCAATGAGACATGGCAGGGTTATTTCTAGGAGCAACTCTACGTTGCTGGACCGTCTTACAGAAGAATGAACTTCCTTGTATAACATCAAAAAAACCATGTTTTCTGGAGGACTTTGGAGATGGAACGTCTTTGTCTTTAAGTCAAACTCAGGACTAGTGTTGGCATTGTCCTGTCCCAGGGGGTAGCCCTGACTCACTTTTCCTCCTGTCCTCTACACTCCTGAGTCCCAGGATCTGATCCTCGCCCATCCTCGTCCGATACTAACACCAGCTGAGGTCAGAGCACCCTCAGCTATGGCATGATTAGCAAAATTGTGTCCCTGAAAACCAAATGAGAGTTTAATCCCGGTTTGCTTTCTGCGCTGTCCATCAGCTTTATTTAACTGTGATAAACAGTATCTCTTCTCTCTTCTGAGTTGTTTACAGAATTGCAACCTCTGTCGGTTATACCTCCCAATGCCTTAAACTACACTCAGTGAATTTTTATAAGGGGAAAATTGGATTAAATAGGATACTTAAATTGCACTGAGGCCTGGTCAGGGGACATCATTCTTCCTCTTGGTGATTTTGCTCATTTTATCCTATAAATAGGTGGCAAATGTCCTAAACATGGGGGGGAAAGTGCCAGTAATGGTTATAAGGAAAGGCCGGAGGTATTAAGAAATTTTGAAGAAATAAATGGTAGATTTGCATAGTGATATTTGGATTTTATTGCTATGTATGTGAGGAAGTTTATAAACTAAATATCTCTAATGTAAAATATTGTTTATTACCAGTCTGACATTACCAAGTACCTCCAAAAGTGTGGGAATGATTTTCTTTATAATTCTTGATAACCCATGACTACAAAGAAGAGCAGTTACTATAGGTAAAATGACAATAGGTTTTAAGTCATTCTGGCTATAAAATACTTGGAAGTGAGAGCGTCCTACCTGAGAACAGAGTTCTCAGTGGTAGAAAGTTAAAATGACTTTTCAATTAACAAACGTTTTCATCCTTAGTGTTTTAGGTTTATCTCAGTAGTCAGTTATCATACCGCTTTTAGTGAGCATCTGTGTTGTAATTTTACTCTTGTTGAAAACATGTTTAGGGCCTCCAAAATATCAGCAGTAATTATACCTATGATTAGTTCAATATCTCTTATTGACTAGTTGTTGTGTTCAGTATTTACCAACAGTTTAATCTTCGTCACAAATTTACCAAGAAAATATTAGCTTCCTTGCTTCATAGATGGGAGGAACTATCACTCAGGGAGGTAAAATAAATTTCCCGGGGCCCCAAGGTTGACAGAATTAAAAGGAACACCCAGGCTTGACTGGTTTTAAATATCTATGTGTGTTAACTGCTTTCTTGCAACAGCAAAAAAGCAGTTAGTAGTTTTACCTTCATTTACCAACATGGAAGACCATATAAAAACCGATATGTTGGAACCAAACAAGCATGCCTATGTTGCTAAGGCAGGCAGTATTTAATTAATTGTTCAACAGACCTAAAACAGATTGACCTCACAGTAAAACAAATTGGGCACCCTGCATGTTTACCTCTTAGCCAGCCTAGGATTCTGTGTTTGCAGAGCTGATCAATAACAAAAACGTGTCAGAAGGAAGTTGAGACATTTTGTGCTCAATCACACTTTGGAAAGGAAAAGAAAACTTTTTTTTCTCCCATACATTGTTTTCAACTCTAAATTTTCAGTTTGACTTAAAGATAAATATACATAGTTTTATTCTTTCCTCTCTAGCATTTTGGGCATGTCTGAAAGCAACAACAAAATGAGCATATACAGTCTTAAACACTTTTATAAATGGACATTATAGAAGAACCTGGATTAGGTATTAGAATAATACTGGTCAAGTAAAATAAATTGGGATGCATCTCCCCCTTCTATTTTTTGAAATAAATGCTGTTAAATTGATGCTAAATTCTCTTTAAATGTTTAGTAGATGAGTTTGATCTCCAGCACCCAATAAATAAATAAATAAATAAATAAATAAATAAATAAATAAAAAGGAAAAAAAAATATTGGTAGATTTCCTCAGTGAGATCACCTGACTGTGGAGATTTTCACATCGGTCCATTACCATTTTACTTTACGATATTTCTAGAACTTTTAAACTATGAATTCAACTCTTTTATATGTATAAGTCTGTTTGCATTGTCTATTTCATCTTTTTTGAGTTAGAAGTTTGTGAGTCATATCAAGAAACTGACTCATTTCTTCTAAGTTATAGAATTTAGGAGTATAAACTTGATAGTTGGATTCATTTATTATCATTTTAGTAGCTTGAGGATGTGTCGTGATAGTCTGCTTAATTCCTAATATTGACTTTTTAAAATTTTTCTGTTTTTGTTTTGTCAGTCTTGGTAAATTTATTATGTTTATGGATCTTTTCAAAAAAGCAGCTCCTTGTTTCCTTGATTTTCTTCATTGTTTTATTGTTTGTATTTGTTTGATTTCTGCTCTTATCTTTATTCATTATTCTTTTCATTCTGCTCACTGTAAGTCTGCTATATTTTTGTACTTTCTTGATGTAAAAGGCTAAGTCATGTATTTGAGACCTGTTATTTTTTCTAATGTAAGAATTTAGTGATACAAGTTTCACTCTCAGTCCAGCTTTAGTTGGGTCCCACAATTTTTGATATGTTCTATTTTCATTTTCATGTATTTGGGGTGTGTGTGTGTGTGTGTGTGTGTGTGTGTGTTTTGCTGAAGATCAAACCCAGGGCCTTGTGATGCTAGGCAAGCACTCAACCACTAATTGGCACCTTCAGCTTTGTATAGTTTTAAAGTTTTTTGATACTTCTTCACTGACGTGTAATTATTTATAAAAGTGAAGTTCAATACCTAAATATTTGGGGATTTTCCTGTTTCTCTCAGTTTTTGGTTGTAGATTTATTTTATTATATATAGTTAGATAACATATTTTTGTGATCTCAAATTTTATAAAATCATTCAGGTTTGTTTTGTGGTACAGGATATGGTCTATCTTGGTGAATGTTCCGTGAATATTTGAAACAACTCTCGATTCTGCTACTGTTGTTTAAAATGTTCTATACTTTTTGGTTAGATCTTGTTGGCTTATTTAGTTGTCAAGATCTTCTATATATTTGTTGATTTTCTGTTTGCTAGCTCTGTCAGACGCTAAGAGGTGGACATTCACAACCCCAACTATAAGACCTCCTAAGTCCTGAAAGAAATCTCCAGACGACTGTTCCCTCCAGTGTCACTGGAGTCCAGGGATAGAGGAGCGGTTTTGGATCTATTTGGCCCATGTTATCACTTGGTTCCTGTCCTAAATGAATCCAAAATATTTTATTCCCTAAAAGTATTAGAAAAATTCCACAGAAATAGTCTGGAAGTGAAAGACCCTCAGAAAAGCAGGGTGTGGGTGAGCAGTTCTATAAGCTGCTGCCAACATCTCTCACATACCAGACTTTCAGTGCTATTGCTTAATCCTAGTTATATTAAAAAAAAAAGGTTTAAATAGAAAAACAATGAGACTGTTTACAATAGACAATCCATAGTTCTGCCTTCCTAATAATGGACCAGGAGGGTCAGTGTCCTTGAATGTCATGAGAGTGTAACACTAGAAAGATAAAATCGCTCCATAGCAGTGCCGAAAAAGTAAAAAACTTGAAAGAGCCTTAAATGTGTTTACGTTGTAATTTAAGCAAATCATTTGGAGTGAATTCTAAAAATGAGACAGATGCTTACAACTTCTACTTTAAAAAATCTCTTTCTTCATCCATCCTCCCTTAATCCCAAGTATCTGCTAAATGTTTCATTTTGGGCAAAAACCAGTTTCACAGATCATCTTTCAGGAAAATATTTTACTTTTCAAATTACAGTTCAGAAGAAAACCATGAAAAGAAATCTTAAAAGTGTGTCATATTGTAAAACCCCCAGCAGCTTTTGTGAGGATTCCATGAGACTATTTAATGTGCTTCTGTGCCATTATTCTCAAATCTCCGTGGTGAGTTGATGATGCTCTGACTCCCCGGAAATATTAGAGTGGAAATCTCTTGCGGAAAACAATACTGGACACTCACATTTAAAACAAAACTCACTTGGACTTTCTTTGACACTGCCCTCCTCAGCCATTCTCGGGTCTCACTAGTATGATTAGAAATGGAATCACGATACTTAATTTTGCTAAGTAAGGAAACCGAGCCTAGGTCAGCCTTCTCCTGAACGCGGAGTCTCGCTTGTCAGGAACAGACGGGGGTCTTCCACTACGTCAGTGCTTACAGAATTAATACTAAATGCACATTTCAGAAATTCAGCAGGCTTAATCAGTGTGACAAAGTCTAACTGCTGATCATCAACTCCTGAATATATGAATTCAGTACCATCTAACACATGAAAATTATAAGAAGAGCAAACAAATCAGAGTGGAACTATCTCCAGTAATTTGGGAATATACTATCACTTGTCACCATTCATCAGAGAGGAATTAAAGATTCCCCAAAAGTCAGACTATTATCTTTCCTTTCCCTGATAGAAATGATGGAAAAAGCCTTGCAACAAGCCATCTGACTTTCCAGAGAGAAGAATGATAGATACACATAAAGAAAGCTGCAATGAATTTAAAATATATTTAAATAAATGACATATGGAAGAATGGTGAGGGAAGAGGAAACCAGGTCAGAAAATGGATATCCTGTTTGCCTTAATTTGCTACCTCATAATATGATAACTGTATAATCTGGGAAGCTGGAAGTGACACTCTAACCATTGGTTCAAATCTCCATTCTGCATCTAGGAAACCATACGTGTGCAGAGAGTTCTTTGATGAAGAATTGTAGAGATGGAGAGAGTCATCCTGCAATGCAAACTTTAAAATAAGCCATTAGATTTGCATTCCAGAAAGGAGAAAAACCTACCATTTTTAGGTACTGCTATTCAACTCATTCTGTCCCTTTTCACAGACAGGTCAACTCTTGAACTCTGAAGGTTCCTAACAAGAGCTTGTCAGTGCTACACCTCCTCCTCACACTGAGGGAGAGGTAGGGTTTTGTAGCCAGTGTTTCTCAAGCTTTAATGTATATACAAAGTATCTAGGTCATTTTAAAGTGCACATTAATGGAGCAACTAATGCAGTAGTTCTGCATTGGATCCAGAGATTTACATTTCTAGTGGGGAATCTAGGGAGTGTTGATGCTGGACTACAGTCTTGGGAGCAAGGTCTGAGATAAGACCTTTTAAAATATGGCCACCCCATATACGAGATGTTGCAAAGGAAAGGGACTGCCCAAAGTTACTATTTTACTTTTTGATTTAGCATTGTTGATATGTTAGGCACAATTCGACTATTTCATAGTCAGAATATCTGATCTGTGAATTAAGATAGTATTTAGAATATGTTAACGTTTACACATCTGAATTTCGAGATAGAATTTAAATATACCATGATTCCATGACATAGCCAGAAATCCTAAGTATTGAAGGAATGAATATTATGTGCACCTGTTTTTTCTTTGGCATATTCAGTAAGTGGGAGGTGGGGCAGAGAGACAAAATGGGGAAGAGGGCAACTCTGTATCTCTTTAACCATATTTCTTCATGGTTTATGTGTCCTTTGTGGAGAATATGATACCTCAGCTAAAGTTGTTGTATGCATATTTAATAGACTAAATGGAAATCTGTCAGTTCACCCAATTCAAATGTAAATAAGAGCAAAATTATAGTTAAATATTATGAAATCAAGTGAAATGATAGGCCAACAAATCAATCCACTTCAGCAAGTGGATATATAATTTTTTTAAAGTTCAAATACTGAGGATCACTTTCAGAAATACAGTATATTTGGATTGTGATGTACTTAGTGATGTGAGAATTTCTATAAATTTAAAGTAAAGTAATGCTCCCACAGAAACTAGTTTATTTTTTATTATTAACACATATTAATTGTACAAATTATGAGGCTCACTGTGACATTTTACATGACATATATCATTCACTGATCCTGTCCACCCTCCATTCTATCCTCTTCCTGCTCACCTCCCTGAACCGCCCACTCGGGTTTCCTTGTCATATTCCATTAGTCCCTCTAGAAACTGATTTCCAGCATTGAGACAACAGAGAGTATCCTAGCCATGAAAATCTGCTTTTTGCAGCTCTTTAATTATTTGAGTTTTATTCTGCATGCAAAACAATGGAACGGACATGATAGCATTCTGGTAGAAATGTGTGCTTATCTCTGGCACAAGTGTATTTGAAAATAGACAAAAGTCACGTTTCTTTGGAAATAGGTCTGCATCAAAGTTCAACAAACAGTAATGTGTTTAGCTTTTTTATTTCATCTTTTAGAAGTAATATTTCCATTGTATTAGTATATTGTTAGTATTTACATCTCTAAATAAGAAAGAATGTCATTGCTTCCTTAATGCCATTCTGAAACCCATTTGAGATAGGGCAAAATGTACCTTAATGGGACCTATAAATTTATTTAACAAGAGCAATTGAATGAGGTTGACAGTGAATCGTGTATTTTTAGATTGACTTATTAACCAGTCAAAGTAATTGAGACAGGTTCTACTTCAAAATTCCCTTTTCTCATTCTTTGTGTTTATTATATGCCTCAACCTGGCCTTTCCCCCTTGGGGCTGGCTAAAGATGGAAAAAGAGAGAATCAGAGCAACAGAAAGACTGGGAGATATTTGTGTGACCAATAACATACATGAGTTTAGAGGCAGTGTGGTTTTGTCTTTCTGCCTTAATTTGCCTTCTGTAAGACTTGATAATTATAAAAAGGATTTATTTGTTTAATTACCTGGCATTTTCCAAAACTTTTAATATTTAAAAGCTCCTTTATATACATGCATTTTTGAGAAAATAATGTGCTCATGCTCACTAAGAGAAGCAATGTAAAGATTCTTACACCTGACAGCTGTAAGGGAGTGATTTATATTTTTTGTTTCTGCATTACTATGTTATCAGGAGCAGAGATTAAGTTATCAAAGAGTTACATGACAATTTTATTATCTGCCTGATTTCTGTTAAGATCAGTGTGAGTCACATGGATAAATCCTTGTGGAGCATGCTGTTTTGAAAATCTTAGTTTGGAAAGGTTTGCTATAGAAAGATGTATGTGTTGCTTTCATCAATTGGTCTAATTAGTCCATTTACAGAAAGAGGAATAAGAAGTGTTACATTGGGATTAAGAGAAAGGTTAACCTTAGGAGCAATAAATTATGCTATTTTTAGGCCTAAAACTTCTACATGTTCCCCAAACCCTAAGAACCTACTGCATGCTTTCCTGGCCTTTAAGATTTGTTCTGAGAAGTATACTCTTATTCCAATCGGCTTGACTGTACAGTTATTTGCTTTTTTTTTCTCTTATAGCTTTTAGTATTGTCTGCATTTGTTGGATTTATGGGATTTTGATTTCGATGAGTCATGGAGAGGTTCCTTTCTGATCATGGCCACTGAGAGCTGTGTGTGCCTTTCATAATTGAATATTGAATCCTTTCCCTAGATTTAGAAAATTTTCTGCTCCGATTTGAGTGAATAAATTTTTGTACCTTTTGAGTCATCTTCTAAGTTAAGCTTTATTCTTATAATTCTGATTTTCTTTTAGTCACCTAGCAGCTGTTGGATCCAAGTTGCGTGGTGTCTTAACTTTTTTAGGGTATCACTGAGTTTGTGATCTGCTGCTTCAAATTTGTCTTCTATTATTGTCACCTTATCCTCACACTGGTCAAGTTTGCCACTCATCATTTTCATCAAATTTTTCATATTATCTGTCTCTGCTTGCTTTCGTCGTATATTTTCTAGTTCTTTTTCAAGGTGGTCATTCATATATTATTTTGTCTAACTTAATTAATTTACTGGTTGCTTCTTCTTTAAGCTCATTGAAAATTTTGAGGGCAAAATCCTTTATCTATTTACTTAAACTCTCTTTAAACTGGTTAACATTTTAAACATTAGTTTATATATTTCTTTTCTGTCTTCAAACATTATGACCATTTTGTTTTTTAGTTCTTTGCCTATAGTTTCCTCTAGTCCATGAAATCAACTTTGGGGAGCTTAGGGGTTTTTGGAGGCATCATAGTTCCTTGCTCTCTCTTTATTTTTATGTTGCTCATATTATTATTATTATTATTATTATTATTATTATTATTATTATTATTATTATTGCTGTGGATTGAAGATGAATCAGGGTAGAGGAACTCTACCACTACTATGGAGATCTCTTTAGTTAGGTTCTGTCTCCCTGTGATGTGTCCTTGGATTTAGTTATGTTTTGGTGTTTATGTCCCTCTTCAACTTATTCAAGGTCATGTCTGAGTGTGTGTTTATTGCTTAACCTCCTTAGGAGGCTTGATTACCAGCATCACTTGTGTTTGCAGAGAAAGGACCTTCTTCCCAAGAGGCAAGGTTAGCATTCTAGACTGCTTCATTCATTTTTCTGTCTTTACTCCACCATTTTTAAGTCTTTTTGCATGTTTTATTTTAGTTATTTGCTTTTTGCTCTCCTTTTTAATTTATTGATTTTGTTTCTTTCTGTCCTACACAATCCTCTCCATTCTGAGAGTGGGCATATCATTCTTTCAATGGCATTTACAATCTAACATTCAGATCATGGGAAATATTGTGTTGGATTTTCTGCCTTTACACACATAGGGCACAAAGAGCCCTGCACTATCACATTGTCTCCTGTTCGTCTTTATATCTCTAGAATCAGCATAAAGTTGACCCTGGGATTCTTGACTTCACTTAGATATTCTTCATGACTAAAACAGCGGTAGGCATCCTGCATAGTGTTATTTTTATCTCGTTTCCAAAATTCAGAAATGCATGGTACCCAGGGGAAAATTTTTAGGTTTTTGGATTGTGTTGAAATTTCTCATTTCTAAGAAACACGCTTTTGCTTAAAAATGTGGTGATGTTCTAAATTTGAATGTAAAGCAGTATGCAAATAACCAAATTGAAAAGGCACTGCCTCACCTGTAAGTAGCTGTGAAAGATGCTTCTCTTTAAAATTCTTTCTCCCTTCTAATGTGTGCAGATATGGCCACTGACTGCATGAACACAAATATAAATTCAGCACATTTGGTCAGCATGGACTTATTTTACTCACTGGATCCTTGATTGTCTCCATTCCAGACCACTGGCATAAGACCAAAGTCCTAATTAACCCTTCCACATCTGAAATAGTCTGGGCCCGTTATTCCAAGTGAAAGGCATTTTAATTTTACAGTACTAGAGCCAGGCGACAACCACTGTAACCCAGCAAATGTATTGTAAAATGTGTGCCTTATTAAGTTAGTATAGTTCTAAAAGATACACTGTGACCCATGTACCTTCTTTGGAACCTTATAAAGGTCTCATAGAGTGGGGACAAAAATCGTATTAGTTGTCACAGCACGAGTCCAGGGTAGATGCTTTTATGCACATCAGTTCACTAAGAGAGTATGTTAGCAAAGCGCAATAACCTTCATGCTTATGCTCTTGCTCAAATCTCTGAAACCACAATAGTCTTTTCCCCTAGTTTCATCCAGGTGCTGTTCGTAGATGTCAGCCAATCCATGCTGACTGTGAGGATGAATTTGGACTCCCACAAATCCATAATTGCCCAGAGATGCCTTCCCCCAGATTCTCATACCATTTCCTTGAAGGTACCTAAAGGCTCATTAAATTATATTTTTAATGTTCTCCCAGATGCTCTTACTTCTTTGTTTTTTAAGCTTTTGTTTTTGTTTTTGTTCTTCGGTAGGCCTAGCAGCATTAGATCTTTCCGGAGCCACTGTGGGTCATAACTGTTCTGAGAATAAAAAATACATGGAAGAAAGAGTAGCCAGAATAGAGCACAAAACACACCTCGAAGAATGCAAGGTACTAAAATGGAGCACACATTTCAAACATTCTTGTGTGCTGAATATGTGGAGCTAAGCTCCATGTGGGTTTGAATATATTTTTATTTCATAAGGAAAACAATTTATATGCCAATAGCGCTCTACTGTATATATACACAGTGTGAACTAGTGTGTGTTGTTATGATACAGAGGTCAGAATGTTTAAGGTGACCTTCAGTGAATTTTGAAGGAAACCTGATTTCCTTTAGTTGATACCTACTGTGTCTCATCTTTTGTGTATGGGGTTCATAGGATTGAGATTAGCCAAAGAGAACAATCCAAAGATGAAGATAAATTAGAAGAGATGTTCCTGTCTAGCTGAACTTTGTGGTGAGCATTTAGAAAAAAAAAAGAACATCCAAACTGAAGTTTCTCTGGGTCTTCTTCTGTGTATAGAAATTTTTCTTTTTGATTTTTTAAAACAAGGTCTTGATATGTAGTTCAGATTGTCCTTGAATTCATTACAGAGCCCAGTCAGGCCTCAAATTTGAGGTGATCCTCCTACCTCAGTCTCCCTAGTGTTGGGATAACAGTTATGTGCCACCACAGCCTGCTAAAACATTTTATAAATTGTAAAAAATATTAGTACTCATAGTGTAAGACATAAAAACTGTAACACAATTAATTTTTATTTTTCTCTAATTTTCTGTCTTCATGCTTCTGTCTATGCATGTATAGGTGCAAAACATGTATTGTAATAATAAATTACACCACTTTCTTGTTAATGCACATTCTTATTTTTAAGCACATTGTTTTACATTTGTGGTCTATAGTTTCTGAGACATAAGTTTTTTAAGGAAGAAAAACTATATTTGAAGATGACATGACTGATTACATAAAAATTTCTAAACAATCTACAAATAAACTTCTAGAACTAGTAAGTGAATCTAACAATGTTTCAGAATCCAAGGACAACATAAAAGAATCATATTTTTATATATTAGCAGCACATAGAAAATTAAAAATTCCATTTATAATAGTGACACTTTTAATAACAGTAACTGATCACAGCGTATCTGACTATGTAGGCCAGAAAGGCTCAGGTCATTGCCCCTGTTGTTGGAGACCACTCAAGGTAGCCTCAAACGGCCATACAACTTGAAATTTTTCTCTGTGCAGTCCTTGTTTTCCTACTTTCATCTAAAGAAGCTTATATTTCAGGGGAACTGAAGGTTTCAAACATCTCATCTGTGTATCTCCACCTTCCAGGTTCGACAAGTATTTCATAATATACTGTCTTTAATGGCTTTGCTGCATCTCACCTATTTGGGGGAAACTGGAAGTTTCAGGGTATTTTGCTACCTCTGTCAAATGCTTTTGTGTTTTTAATTTTCCATTGTTAAAATGACACAGTTTAAGGCCTTCACATTCTTTGAATTGAAGTCTACCTCAAGTGTCTCTATGAAAACGCCAAACAGAAGAGTTTCCTTGACAACGAGGAATATGAAAAAAAACACACCATGGAAACATTTATTCCCCACCTACTTCTCCAGCACCCTTCAATCCTGTAGTTTGCCAGGCACAGAAATCATGGTTGAGCCAAGAGTTGCAGATTTTAGTCTCTTTAGCCATTGACTTCAAAACCCCACTGCAAATCACTTGCTAATGAAAACAGTTCAGTTCCAGAATGGTCATTTTCTCTTTACTGCCTATAGCTGGCCTTTTTAGATAGTTCAGTAAAGAAAGACAAATTGAATTTAAGAAGCATGTATATATGTGTCTGTAACTTTGTGTGTGTGTGCATGTGCACACATGTAGGTATGACTGTGATTACCTAGAAAAACTGATTGTAAATGACTAGTAACATTTTTGCTCTTATTTTCAGTCTTTCAAATTTACATAAAAGATATTTTTTAAACTCTGGCATGGTACAATGGCATGTTTGGCAACGGCTATGGAAATTAATGTATTAATTTGGCAGTACTTACGACACACTTATTAAGTATGCTTCTAAATAAGCCCTCAGGAACTCAAAATGCTTTTCTCTCCCTACTAAAAATAGCAAGGCAAATGACATGTAAGTTAATAAAGAGGCGAATTTGCTGAAGTCTAATTCTAGGGACTTCATTCCGCAAGTATGGAGATCAATGGATGTGATTCGAAGTCCTAGGCTCTCATAGCCCTAGGAAATCAATAACCTCACATCACCTGAGGCTCAAGCGCAACATCTTTTCAGTCAGTTTATCTGTCTTACCTGTATTTTTTCCTTCCCCATAACAATGATGCAGAATATACACATATGGTTGTCGATTTCTCAATTAGTGTGCTGTCGATCCTGTCAGTTATTTTAGTGTGCTACAGACTTTCTCTTCTCTTGCTGGGTAATCGAACAGCCTGTTCAGCTTGGAACATTATGAATTTGAGTCTGCCAATTTAGTGATTGTCTTATTCAGGAAAAAGTCCTCAGTGTAAATGGGAAAACATTTAGTTTCTGCTTTTTCTTTTTCCTTACTTTTTTCCTTTTCATGTGGATTAAACGACTGAAATTTCTTTTTGCCCGATTCTGGATGCCAGAAGTCCAGCTCTGCTCCTTAGCTTCTCAGTATCTGTCCATCCTTTGTAAGCTGAAGAACTGAAGAAACACATTAAGTGCAAAAGAACTATGTGCTTTGCCAAAGTATTCTTACAATGCCAATAAACACACTTTAATTTGTTTTTTACTACCAACCTGTATTAACTACAACAGAAACACTAATCCTGTGTTTGTTCTCATTTTGAAACACTCCTATCATTGTAAAAGTTACATCACACTTTCAGGAACTAGATGGCAAATATTAAACCTCACTTCATATCTTTGTGTGTATTTTGTGAATTTTACAAACTCAAGAAGACACACTGGGATTTGTCTGAAAGGCATGAAAAAGGCTATGAAGAACAGACTACAAGGCTACCAAGACTTGCTTTTTCTCCCTTTCTCCTTTTGTTGTTGTTGTGGCTGTCCTTAGTCTGTGGTGACAGTAACGGACTGTAAATTATGGGACTCAGCGATGCCGGCTCTCGGCATCACCTACAGCTGCCCTCCTGTCTCAGCTCACACTGGGGGGCCGCGGTCTTGTGGCATCGTCTTGAAGGCTGGCTACTTGAATCCTGTCCAGTTGCCTGCTGGTGACAGCCAGCACTTGTACCACGACAACTGCCATCTGGCTGTTTCTGCTAGATTGGAGCAGAAGTCTCCGTTAGGTTTGGGGAATGTGAGAGCCTCCAGGGAAGCAGAGCTTCTGTGAAATCACCACAGATGGCTTTATTTGGGAAATGAACAAGCTTGGAAGTAGAGCAGGAAGTAGAAGAAATAAATCAGCTGGGAGTCTGATGTCTGCTGGTCTTAAAGGAGCTTGAGATAAACTTCACTAATTGATTGAGACTGTACCATGTGCATGGCAGAATTTGGAAACATTGTGAAAACAAAATGAAACTTTAAAGACTTTGAAATTCAAGAGCCCATCAGAGCACTGTGGATATTAGACTGTTCCTAAGACAGTGTGATATGTGATGTGAATTAGGCACAGGAAAAATGCACTTTCAGGATTCCTAAAACATTGTCTTTTGAGAGATGCTCTACCTGCACTAGGATTAGAGGACATGTGGGGAGGGGTTGTAATAAATATAGACAACTGACTCTTCCTGAATTGCTCAGCACTAGGCACCACCTCTCCCCAAAAATTGATCATTCAGTTGGTGAGGGTCCTGCATTTCTTCAGTTACTTTCTAAAGCTTTCCCCCCTAATAACAGATTTTAGTGCTTACACAAATCAGTTTTTCAAAAAATGTGTTCTCAAGCAATTAATACACCCTCAATATATCAGAACCACCAGCCTGAAGCTAATCCACTTTGAAAATTCTCTGATTTTCATTTCCTCCCTTACGTTCAAAGGAATCCATGTTAGCAAAAGTATGCTTGGGTTTCAATTGGGCATACATTTCCTTACACGTTTTCAAAGGCATCTAGGTTGCAGGGAATACTATCCGATACAGCAAATGTTTGCTTTCTTTCTATTTGGGGATATGTTCGGTGATGCAGGTGATAATTAAATGTAGGCAAAGTAGATAGAAAAAAGTGACATCTGGCTTGCAATTTTTGGCTACTTATAAGGCAAATCTATTTATAAACCCTGCACATTTGACCTCTGTGCCTTCATAGGTGTTGCTTCTTTTAAAAGTAGTACCCCCACATGAAGATAGGGACTTTCTCTTTGTAAATAGCACTCCTGCACCACCATCTCTTCCCATTGAGGCCAGCAGCAAAGTCTGTCTCCTCTCCACTGTGGGCTTTTTGTTTCAAAGGACATATTTTAATATGCTCCAAGTGAAAAATTATCTGAGTAGAATTAAGAAAACAATTAAATTTTTCATTCTTAAATGATGGAAAGAAGAATCTAAGGTAAAATGGATTTCCTGTATGTGGAGACTAAAAAGAATGTACTACAACCACTAGTGATAGCAAATCTGTAAGCAATAAAGTGTATGACATGAGTTCAATAACTAATTTGCAAATGAAAGCAGAACGATTTTGTATCTAAGCATTTATTTGCTCATTTCACAAGTGTTTACTGAGCCTCAATGAAGACCACCAGGCAGAAATCTGACTATGTCTGAAGACACAGACATGGGATTATTCCACACTGAGGCCATTTCCACCAATCAGCCATGAAGCCTTTCAGGTCTGCTGGATTTTTACATGTTCAAGTAACAGGACTTTCCCCAAACACACAGCCTTCAATACCATGGCTGAAAAACTCTGTAATAACATACACACATAAAATCATGTGTGAGCCTATAATATATATATGTATATACACATACTTATGTATGTATAATTATTCTTACACTTAGAATTTTTTTTTTCAAAAGTCAAATGTAATTCTTCCTGATACTTCAGTTCTTTTTCCTGGTTTACATCTGTCAAAACATCAAATTCTAAGCAAAATTGCCTCGCTCACATTTTTTTTGCTTCTGCTGTGATTTAAGTTGAGAAAGTGATAACAAAGCTTGTTAGAAATGTGTGTGAGATTGATTCTGAGTGATGGCTAAGAGGCTTAGCTAAGAACAAAGAGCAGAAGTGTTAGTACAGAAATGCTGCGACGTGTAGTTAACTGGAGGCTCTCTTTTGCCCTTGTCTTCCAATTTATTGTAGAAGGAAAGAATCAGTGTGCTGAAATCAGTCAGTAATGCTTCTTGTCAATTGGGTGTACCAAGGGTAAAAATGTCGCTTTTTTTTTTCTTGCCAACTAACAAAATTCAGTGATTCCAAGAAACAAGAGTTGATATGTAAATGTAAAGAAAGGCAGGGAGCTTCCAGTGCTTCTTAAATCAAATTGAATGTAAGTAGTTTCCTTCAACTGAAGCAAAAAGTGAGAAAGAAAGGGAGAAATAAGTCCTTTTAAATTAGTCAGTCTCGATAATTATTATATATAAATGGTTCATCCTACATGATGGAATATTTCAGCATAACAGCTAAGGAATTAAGAGTGTGTGTGTGTCCATATCTCTGGCATTTATAGCTATGTGACCTTGAACGAGTTAATCACTCAGTGCCTCAGCACCCTCATACATAAAACAAAGGTAATCTAGGACTGGCCCATCAAGGTTTAAATGTAGTAATCCACATAAATTGCTTAGTTGGTCACACAACTAGAGTCATGTTTTTGTACTTTGAAGAGGACACTGGGCATTTTGGATTTTATTCACTTGACTCTGCCAAGTTCCATTCTGGAACAAATTTGTAAATCTCCACTATTAAGGATTGTAATGGCACACAGACTTAGGCTAATGCTGAATGCAGTACAGAGGTACCAAGCTCTTTATTGATGTAAACATGTGACGCTTTGTTGTTTAAAAGGAACAATAACTGCTATCACCAAACACAACAATGAGATGCTAATTTGTTTCCTTGCCAGCCCAAGATGCCACCACGTGTGAGGGATTATCACGGAGTATACATTCTTGGAATTTGGAGACTTTAGGTGTTTGATGTGCCAGTTGCCTTCACTGGGTTCTAGTCTGTAATTTACCGCTGGAGTGTCCCACTCTACTCAAATGTGCCCTTTGTGGGTAGAGGCAAAGCTAATATACTTTCCAAGTGTATTTGAATTGCTTCAATAAATAACAGCTGCCACCATAAGCATTTTTATCATTTGCCAGAACAATAAGTTGTCTTCATGCTTTATAGACACAATGCTCTGCAAGACTTTTATTTGTGTAAATTGAAATCTATCATAACCCATTTCCTAAAATGAAATTAAGAAGTTCAATATATAGCTATACAAACGTATCTATAGATAAAGATATATTATATATAAAAGATGCACGGGTATATTCTAATGAACTCATCAAGAAGTGGGACACCTTTTTCCTGCTTATTTTATGGCAGTAATTTATGTCTCTATTATAACTATAATGATGTGAACATTAAATGCTTACAGTTGAGGTTAAACTTCATTTATCTCTTTACTGCTTCAGTGTTCCAGTGAAAACAGTCCACAGAGAAACGGACTAAGCACAAATCCTTCCCATTAGGTTGGCCATGCACGAGATGAACAGACCTGATGTTTATCATCTCTATTGTCAATTCTGTAGACAACCATTCCACTAAATCAAGTTGCAGAATCAAATATTTGCCCCTAGTGATCTCTGAGACCAACTTTCACCTTCTCTTTTATTTCACAGAGCCCAAACCTGGATTCAGAACGCACTTGATTTAAGTCCTTTAAGCTCCTGAGAGGAAAAACATATTACATAATAATACTATGTATGGCGTTCCCAATAAGTAAAATATAATCTACTTTTAGTATTTTTCCAGGACTCTATTCAGCATCATGGACAATGCAGTGTACTCTTTTTACTGGCTTGATT
>PVJO010017396.1:0-7500 GCA_004026905.1 Hystrix cristata | reverse complement strand
CTGAATAGTCACAGATGCCTGAACTTATCTGGGTAACATCATTGCTCTTTATCAGTGGAGAGGTAATCCTGGGGAATTCCTCAATTCCTCCTTCCTTTCTTTCCATCTTTTTTTTTTTTTTTTTTGGTACTAAGGATTGAACTCAGGTCCCTGTGCTTGCTAGGCAAGTGCTCTACCACCGAGCTAAATCCCCAGTCCCCCATTAATACTTAGAATATTGCTAGAGGAGTGGAGTGAGAAGTAGATTCAATTTGATTATGTCATATTCGAATGATAAAGAATGAATATTAATCATCTCTTCTGCTGGATCAGGGGTTTTGAACTCTGAATTTCATGATTGGATTTCTGGGGTTCCTAAAACCAGGAAAAAAATATTTTTTACGCAATGGCTTTTCAATGTATGTTAATTAAAGGCTAGCAATCAAAAATAAATAAGGACATTCAAAAATTTAAAAGAGGAAAATAGTGACAATTATTCCAAGTTGGCTTCTTTGTTTAGAAAGACTAAAGGCTATCTATAATCCTTGCTGTGTTTTTTGTGGATAACTGCTTGCAGTGAGCAGCATGAATCCTTTTGTCTTATCTCATAAATTAGAAGCAAAACACAAAAATCATCAAAACCATTTGGCTTTTTAAATGCATAATGTGTAACATTCCAAACAGCAAATTAAAAAGCATGTTTTATCTATTTTGGTACTTAAATTTGTTTCTAATTTAATGTCCATTTTATTATATATTTGGTCCTAAACCCAATGTTTTAAATGTATCTATTCACAAATCTTGTTTTTTCAGCATAGTTAAATAGAAAGTAAATCAATCATCATGTATCATTTGCTAAATGGAAAAAATTAAACTTGGTTTATACCAAGGTTATATTTATGCAATGTATATAAATATATATAAATATATGTAATAATATATATTTTATATATAATATGAATGTTATTAAACATTGCATTTTCAAAACTACTAAAATATAGTTCACAGTACATTAATTAAAAATATTATGCTTTATAAAATTTTGCTAGCTAGCTCAATTATCTTGCACAAAATCTTATAAAATGTTTGGGTTAGAAATATTTGTGAAGTGGAAGATTTTCTGTGTCTTTATACGGGACTCAGGCATGCTTGGTGCTGGGAAGCATCGTCATTGTCTAACAAGTTAGGAGGTGGGCCCCTAGCAAGGGCACCCACCAAGGGGATCAGAGAAGGGGAACACAGCTCATATCTTATCTTTGATGTGATGGCAAACAACTGAAAGGCATTCAGACTTTTTGTCTTAGAATCCGGAGGATAGCTCTACTTGAATCCAGAGGACACTCACTGCCTTTTGGCTGTGAGACGGCTGTAGATGAAGGAGAACTCTTTTTTCCTGGGAAATCAGACCTACGGGAGGTATATGCATGACTTTGATCGGGCGACAAAAAGCAGAGAGGAAAAGTGGGTTTGTTTCTTGTATGGGAGGAAGAAGAAGCCTCAAATGTCTGTGTCCTTGGTGATATTCAGGCCAGATCCTCTATGGGACACAGCAGCCTGACTGTCCTAATGTTGCAGCCCAGAAATCAGTGTTATGCCACAGCTTGCTGTCTGGGTTTGCCCGCATGTTCACATGATTCCTGCCTGGACATCTGCTACCAAGCTACAAACTGCTTGCCTTGTCTGCTCCCTGCAGGGCCGGGAATTTTGCCCACCTTCACCCTCTGAGTAGCTTCTGTTACTTTTGCTACTAAAGATTACAGTTTCTGTATAATCCAAAGGCAGCAGACACGTTCGCTGAATGACCCGTGGTCTCTTCCACGTGGATGACCCTTGACGACTGACCTTGGCACTCACGGGAATTTTATGCACAGAAGCCTGGACTTTGTCATCTAGAAGGAGCAGGTCCAGGGCTTTTCTGTTTGTTCATTTCTTTGTTTATGTCTGGTGAACGGGGCCTGTCCTGGTGCAGCCAGCATCCATTTTATTCTTCATTTAAGGTATAATTCTGCAGAAAGTGAAATGCCTCCGTTTACTGAATACCATGTGATGATAACTAATGCCAACTCCCATGTAGTAAATAACACATATTGAGCAAGTCACATTAACTGGGACCTGTTTGACTTTTACAAAAGCCCTCAGAAGTTGGAAATTATTTGTTCCCTTTTTATAGGCAAGAAAAACAAAGCTTGAAAATATTGGGCAGGGGCTGGGGATTTAGCTCAGTGACTAGAGTGCTTGCCTTGCAAGCGCAAGGCCCTGAGTTCGATCCCCAGCACCAAAAAACCAAAACAAACAAACAAACAAAAAAAAACAACAAAAAAGAAAATATCAGGCAAGTTTCTACAGTTACACAGCCAGGAGGGAGGAAAACTAACATTCAGCTTCTTGTCTGTCTCATTACGGAGCCTGGTTTTTTTTCACTAGGAAAAAGAAACTTCTTAGCCTTACACCAGAAAAAGGTTATTTAAAGCCTCATTTAAGTACCCTTTCACACTACTTCGCCTTGCTGATGGTGGCTTTAAATATCTGAATATATTATGGGTAAATATTCTAAATTTGACACCAATTTACAGCAGAGCGCTTTCTAAACCAAACGGGTTTGCAGAATGCAAGGGTAAGTTATAGAATCATTGTAGAAATAAACAAAATCTTCCTTTTTTTCTTCTTCATTTCCCCTGAAATATTCTTCACTCATTGGTATCCATTTGATCTCAGCCATCTGGTTCTGCAGCCACTGAAGGAAAATGTCAAATTCAGCAAAATGAGTACTACTGCTTGAGTTGAATCATAATTTAACTTTTTTTCCTTTGACCTACAGGATATTTAAACAGTGACATTATTAAGTTATTATCAATTCCTACAAACGTTGCTATTTCCTCCAAATGGAAAGACAAGCATTAGGGTGATGAGTCAAATATTCTACCCTAATACCTAATGATGTATCAATTTGAGAGTTAACATTTACTTAATTGCTGAAACAGTCATGCTAAGTGCATACTCTGATGTGTTATCAGGCGTTAAAAAGAATAATTTCTGGGAGGGGATCGTTCTGTAAAAGCAAGAGACAGTACTCTACTAAAAGCATTGTTCAATGCTTTTTAAAAAATCATTAAGTAGATCGGCTCAGTAGCTTTGGAAATGCTTCCTAAGAATGTATTTCTGTCATCTTTGGGGAGAAGGGATGTGCTGGTTATTCTCTGTTTGCCTTTCCTCACTTCACTTAGATATTCTCTAGCTTTCTCTCCTGATTCCGTGGACTACATTTCTCAGGCTTTTTTGCACGGTGGCCTCCAGGGATATTTTCCTAATGGAAGGCTTCAACAGCTAGAGATAGAAAGACAGGGAAGCAAACAAGCAGAGTCCTTTACGTGTTACCTCTCTGCCTTTGAATGCAGGTGGTTCTGCGGCTGCCCTGTCCTCAGCTTCTGGCTGCCCTGGCTTCTTCCCTGTGACCTGTAGGTTTAAAGGACAAAGCGGTTCCCCACTGCGAGCCTGTGGATGCCCTTCACTACTTGGTCCCTTTAATTTGCATGTTCACTCGGCGATACTCCCTTTATTAACATCTCTCCATTTGGAGCATTAAGTTGGGTTTTGTTGCCTGACAGGACCCTGAGCTCAAGGAAACAATATCACCAGAACATCTATGTCTTAATTCTGACTCTTCCAGGTTCTATGACCCAAATGATCTGTTTATTTCCTTGTGCTTCATTTTTGTTTGGTGTACAATAAAAATAATTGTACCCGGTGAGTACTGTACATCATATGAATAAATGTCACTATTAGCTTATGTGAAGAGATGAGAGTGCTTATTTTCCACATTTGAGTCTGTACAAATGTGGTCTGTAGTACTCCCCTACTTGTTCTCTTCAGCTTATTCTCTTGGCAAATAAATACTAATATGGAGATGTAAATATTGGGGTATATTTAAGTGACGGTTTCAAAAGAGATGGTCTGATTCCATTTTTGTAGCTCGCTGTAAGTTTCTTAAACCTCCAAAGCGTTTTATTTTGTCCCCCTGAATGGTCTACTCCATGTTATTGTAGAAATGTTTCTTGGTAGCTACCAAAGGCAAACTAGGAGAGTTACAGTTTACATAGGCAAGATGTACCCTACAGGATCCAGTAATAACCGACTAATAACAGCAGAACTAGTACGTATATATAAAGGAAATGATAATTTGGTTCAACTCTGAGTAACTTGTGGACTGTTACTACATAACCCAATTCCTAATGGGAGCATTTAGGAAACAAAACTATTCCTAGTAGTCCAGCCTGCCATATTTGGAAGAAGTAGGAGATGTATGTTGGGAAAGTGAATAACAGGAAAATGAGATTTAATCTGATTTGAGATATGCTGTGTGATCCTATGCAAGTAGCATTCTTCACTACTCAGAACTTGTCAGACCAGGAAGGTATCTTCAGATCTGTTGTTAGCAACCAGGTCCTACGACACAGGCTGACTAAGGGCGAGAAGGGGCTTAGAAAGACAAGGAATAGTAGCTGTGTATCATCTCGAGGAGGAGGTGACGGAAAGCAGATGAGGTCCAGGGTTCTTGTTTGTCCTTCTTGTAGATCAAATGAATGCTAGAGCGTAGTGACAAAGGACATAACTGTGGGCCAGCAAACTCACAGTTATATACTGAGAAACTCAACACAAGGACAATCTGGTTTGATTTCCCAAGTACCTCTCTGGTTCAAGAACACACATCCTAGTCTGTTTCACGTACATTCTTCCTTCCCTCTTCCCACTCTCCTTTTCAGCTGCTTCCCATAGTTACCCCTCCTTTATTGTTTAGGACCTAAAATTGCTCCCATCTTCACAACGAGAGGTAGAATTAGAAAACCATGCTGTATTCTCTTGGTTTCTTGTTAGGAGGAACTTCTATCCCCAGAGGCAAAAGGCATGAAAGAAAGCAACTACTGTCTGTTAATATTTTTCTTTATTCTGCCATGATGATAAATTTTATTTCTGCCACCTCTTATGCTTCAGGCTCTGAGCTCTCTGTTCTGTGCATATTGCTTCTTCATTCTTTCCCTTTACGTTTGTGTCTGTTTGTTTATTTTCCATAATGTTCCACTGTGGGATGCATGTGGGGCTAGTGAGATAGGACAATTTCTTTACCACTGCCATCAATAAATGTTCTTGATGCATCAAATATAGCATACAAGGCCAGGCAGAAGCATGTCAGATGTACTTCTTTTCTCCAGGGAACTGAGGACCTCGTAAGTAATAAGAGGTGACTCAAGGTCACACGAGATAGGTGCAGAGAGCAAAGAAAGGTCAGTCAGTCTCAGCAAAGGAAGGTTAGTCAGTCTCCACACACATAATACTGTGTGGAGAAAGCAACAGAAATTCCTTGTACAAATGTAGACACTATATTTCTATGAGGCCAAAAGCACTCAATTTTTTTTTTTTTTTTTTGTGCTGGTGATCGAACTCAGGGCCTTGCACTTGCTAGTCAAGCACTCTAACCACCAAGTTAAATCCCCAGCCCCTCTACATAATCCTTTCTAAGGGTACACATTGTAGATATTTCGAAGACAATAAAGAAAAACGTGAGAACAATTAGTGAAACTTTCTGGGTACTAACTGCCTCTGACAGGGAAGCAAGGAGATATGATCAGCAGAGAGCACAGGTATTTTATTTTTAATGTTTTATTTAAAGATTTATAACATAAAAAGAAGATGCACACAGATTACGTTATGATGACTAAGACAGTATTCTACATAACAAAAATCAAAACAAAACAAATTTATAAAGTAAATATGCCAGCACTGAACAAGCATAGTACTTGACATTTAATCCAGGCTGCATAAGCATAAAATGATATGACCACAGGCTTACGCAAAATACATTATTTCCTAGGACACCAAAATGCCAACTGCTCTGACTGTAAACTGCCTTATTCCCCTGGTGAAAATGTTGAGAAAATTTCTATACAGTATGAAAACAACTGCCATGACAGTTAAAGATTGCAAAATAGAGAACACAGTTAAAAACATTTGTAACGCAATTCTGCAGAAAATATATGCACTAAATCATACTGCCTACAAAAGTTAAAAACAAAACCTAAGTAAAGGTCAAAATCTCATCAAAGAAAAAGGCTCATCACTTATTTTTCACTGGTAGAAAACTGATAAGATCTTGTTAGTGGAGAATGGGACACAACTAATGTAGTCATTAATTTAAAATCCATTCAAAAATGTTCATGACCCTCTCTGTTCCTTTCCCTCTCCCTTGTTCCCTTTCCCATTTGGACACTTTCTTCCCTGTCCCAATATAATACATTTTAATCTTTATTTACACTTCAGTTTCTCACACCAGAGAAACTATACAGTATTTAAATATGTGTGAAAGGAACAGAGGGTCAAGAGAAATAAGAAATGGAAGGAAAAAATGAAAACAAAGCTTTTGTAAATAGGGACGGAGGAGGGGGTAAGGGGAGGGGATGAGAGGGGAATGGGAAAAAAAGAAGCAGCAAGGTATATCATGTACAGGTACAAATTCCCTATGATGAATGTTATCAATATGTATATTGAAAATGTACCATTAAAATAAAGTTTAAAAAAAAAGAAAAAAAACCAACAAAGACCTAAATAAATAGATCCAAGCTGATTTAAAAAAAAATGTTCATGAGGTTGTGACTGGCTGCTTATACCACATCTGAAAATATTTAACCATGAATGTAGCCTACTGTTCTTCAAAATGAGGCCCAAAGGCCCTAAAGAATTCTGATGTGGGCTCAGTAACAGACATTAAAAACAAACTTCCTGCGGGATGATTCTACACTCTGAAATACACTATGGGAAAGAGTAACACTCCAAAGGAAGTTCACGAATATAAACATATTTCTGCCATGTCAGAATTTTCTATAAATTTATGATGTGAATATTGCTTTTTGTTTTAAAACAAGTTCCATGCATTAAGGGAAACATATGTACCTCTCAAGTAAACATGTGGATGTTTATAAATGTTTCCTTTTGAGATTTTCATTACTTTCAAACTTAGTCATTTGAAGAAAAGACAATGTATGACTACCTGCTTTGGAAAAGTTGTATTTCTAATGAAGTAGAGCACCCCAAAAAAAGATTAAAAGATAATTTATTAATTTCTAACAATTTTAAATCATTCTAAATTTGAAACTAGATAGCTTACCTAAAATTAAATTTTACTAAGATTGTGCCATTGTAACTTACTTAGATGATCACAGTTACTTTTCAAGTCATTTGCATAAAAATGGTGCTAAAATAAACAGAAGAATGCTGTATCTGGCAACTATTTAAATAAATTACTAACTACTAATTTTAATAAAAGTAGTCAAAGAACTCTGCACCTAAAGTGAATTTTACTATCTATTTCATGTGCTACCCTCTAAAGAAAAATTTAAGGAGATAAAACTATAATACATGTGTTTTCTGTAGAATTTTTGAAAATTGTTATTATTTCTTAGATTGCCCTGAAGACTACATAAACCGGGGCCTAAAAATACAGGTAATGTGGTTTGGCAAGAAACAAGCATA
>PVJO010017395.1:24238-39356 GCA_004026905.1 Hystrix cristata | reverse complement strand
TTCTTGTTGCAAGGCTAAATTCATTCACGTGAGCAAAGGCTGCCTGCTGTGACCATCTGAAGCCCTGTCCTCTGTCTCCCATCCGGCTCATGATTATTTCTTAACCCGTGTGCTTGTCTCACACAGGTCTCCCCACACCTCACGGGACACTTGGGACGAAGTCCCAGTAATAAATGCTACTTTAAGTACTTTCTGAGTGCTGCTCTTGACATTTTTGTTTTCCATAAGTGATTTTATTCTCACTGTGGCTCCTGGGCTAGTGTAATTTTTTTGTCCCCATTTTACAGCCGAGAGAAAGGAAGTACTGTGTGTAACAGGTGCTGTTGATTCCCAGCACCCAAAGGAAAAAAAAAAAAACAAACAACAAAAAAAACAGGTGTTGTCGTCCTTTGTCCAAGGACACCTAGCTGGGGGGTGGAAGGGCTGGAACTTGCTGCCAGGGCTCTTATGCTCCGAGTCAATATTTGTCCAGTGGGCCAGTGGCTCCCCCAGGGTGGACACGCGGCAGTGTCTGGAAACGACTTTGGTTGTTAAACCTAGGAAGTGCTAGTGGCACCTTGTGGAATGGGGCTGGAGTTGCTGCTGAACATTTACAGGACAGCTGTCCAGTCCCACAGGCCAATAGTGCAAGGATGGGACATGTGAGAGTCGGCAAATAGGCCTTCATTGGGCCTTTTTTTTTTTTTTTTTTTTTTTTTTTTTTTTTTTGGTGTTTTGAGACAGGGTCTTGCTATGTAGCTCAGACTGGCCTCGAACTCATTATGTAGCCCAGGCTGGCCTCAAACTCATGGTGATCCTCCTGCCTCAGCCTCCTGAATGCTGGGATTACAGGCATGTGCCATCACACTTGGCTGATTATTGGGGCCATTTCTAATTCATGCTTCCGCTTATTGGTCCCTCAGAGAGGGCAAATCACATGTGCACGATCACCCAGCTTGTGGGTGGCCAAGCTAAAAGTTGAAGCAGGACAGCCATGCCTCAGACTAAAGCAGTGACCGCACCGTGACTGTGACTTAGCCCAGGGACTCACCCCAGCTGTGCTGGGCCATGGCGCTGAGAGAGCTGGCATGGGTTCTGTAAGGCGGGACTGGGCCCTGCCTCACAGGCTGGTGGGGGGTTCAGTGGTGGGCAGCAGAGAGATGCCATTCAGTGGCCATCTCCTGAGGTGTCCAAGGTGCCTGGCTGGGGCTGGACCAGCTGACACAGCAGCCTTGGTACAGCTGCCCCAGGTGTTCCCTGGGTGACAAAGTGGCTATACTAGGGCTTGGGGCAGGCCCTGCTGACCCTAGGCCTCCCTAGTCCCTGCCCTAAACAGTGCAGCCCAGGCCAGGTGATCACTGGTCCCCAGGACTCAACCAGGGCTGGCCTGTCTCCCCCGGCTCAAGTTCTTCTTTTTCCAGTGGTTCAGGTCTGGGCAGCCTGGAGATCACTCTGGCCAGCTCTTCCAGGAAACTCTCCTTGCCTGCTCCGTCTGTCCCTCAGGCGATGGTGGGTGACTAGGTGGTGGTGCTGTGGCTAGTCCTACAGCGGGGTGAGTGGGGCTGTGGGTTCCACTGGTAATTTAGGGTGAGCTGCCTTCATTTGAGTACTGATGCTAGCCTCATGCAGTTGGTCGTCCACTAAGACTCTGAGTGCTTGCTGGGCTTGGAATACATGGGCTCTGGCCCTCCTAGAACCTAAACTAATGAGGAAAGGTGACCCACAAGTAAAGGTAAGAAACATGAAAACTAGCAAGTGTGGCGTTATAGCAACAGTGGGAAGGGCGTGCAGTGCCACACTAGTGGGTGATCGGGGGACTCTCCCCAGTAGGGCCTTGAGGAGCTAGCTGAACACAAGCCAGGAGGAAGAAAATGGTTGGGTGGCCATGGCAGGTACAAAGGCCCTGTGGCAGGAACTAGTCCAAAGTCTGCAGGGAGGGGAGGGAACCATGGGCAGAGAATGGAGAACAGGGAGAGAGCCATGAGTTGGGAGTGTGTGCCCAACGGGGTGGGTAAGCGGCGTGTTGGCTTTCCTTTGTAATCACAGTTACGGTGATCCTGCTGATCGTGCATGAGCCTGGAGTATGTCTTCTTGTCCACTGACAGGCGCTCAGCTGCCAACCTCAGAGGGCCTGGCCTGCGGGGGTTATCATGGCTTTATCATGCAAACAGTGCTAAGTTCTCGGTACCCTGGAGCATCTCAGGGATCTTGGGCGTCCCCAGACCGTCCAGGGACCACAGTTCCAGCTGGCATGTCCCTTGCTCGACACTGTTGCGAGGCCAGGGGGTGGTGTTTGGAGAACCATCCCCTGCACTGCAGGATGCTGAGCAGCGTCCCTGCCTGGTACCACCACCACCCACAGCTCTGTCCACTCGGCCCTGCACCCCCCACCCCATCAGAGCTGTCCCCGACCTTTCCTGCTGTGCCCGGGTCGCATCAGCCAAGTTTGGAGTATCGGCCTTCATGGGAGCGGGCTGTCAGTGGGAGGGAGTCGAGGGCAGGGGCTGCTCCTAGATGGGGTAGTGCACTTGGGCTGTGCTGTGGGCTGAGGGTGTGTCCCCTAAAACATATGCTGAAACCCCAGTCCCGGATGTCCCTGTTGGGGCCAGGGCTGTGGGAGCTGCCTGGGTCCTGAGGGGAGTCCTGCAGGGTTGGGGTGCCTTTGAGGAGCAGAGACAAGAGAAGAGTGCGGAGACCTGTGGTGGGCCCAAGGCAGGCAGCTGCTTCATCCAACGGGAAACCGAGGCACGAGGGCAGTGGCCGTAGGAGCAGACCTGGACACGCTGCCTGGGCACCCACTCCCGCACCCTCCCTTCACCTCTGTTTCTTCTTGCAGGCCTCATGGAGGACCCCGCACCCCCAGCCGTGAAGCAGGAGGAGCCGGCCACTGAGGGCCTGGCCACAGGCCCGGAGACCCCGGACTCTCCGGCGCTGGACTCGCCGTGGCACCGCTTCCGCCACTTCCAGCTGGGTGCAGCACCGGGGCCCCGGGAGGCGCTGGGGCTACTGCGTGCACTGTGCCGGGCCTGGCTGCGGCCTGAGGTGCGCACGAAGGAGCAGATGCTGGAACTGCTGGTGCTCGAGCGCTTCCTGAGCGCGCTCCCGGCCGGCACCCGCGCCTGGGTGTGCAGCCGGCGGCCCCGCAGCGGGGACGAGGCCGTGGCCCTGCTGGAGGAGCTCCGGGTGAGTGGGGTGTGGGCTGCGGCAGTGGTGGGTTAGGAGGCGTGGCCAGCTGCGAGCAGAACTCTTCTACCCGTGGCAGCTGGACGTCCTCTCTCCCTCCTTCTCACGGGAACAGCCAGCATTTGTGGCCCTTGCGTCCCTACTGTGCTGCCCTGTCGGCCCCTTTCTCTGGGGCCTTGAGCCTCAGACACAGGCCATCTACAGCGCTGGCCAAGCTGCGCCCTCCGGAGCCACACAGCCTCCTTTCCTTTCTCCTCACCCTCTTTGTTGCCCTCTGTGCCCTATGGAGCAGGTGGTGTGAGTGTCCCACGGCCGCTGTAACAAATCTGCACCTGCACAGATCTGCAGTAGGGTGGGGCCCACCGGGTCTTGGCTGCGGTTCAGGCAGGGTCCCCCTGGGGCCTTTCCTGCTCCTAGAGGCTCGGCATCCCTCTCCCAAGGCCCCTGCCACCTCCACAGCCTTCACTCTACCTCTATACCTCCTGCCCCCTCCTCAGACCTTGGCCGTCTGTGTCCTTCCTTCCCTCCTTCCTTCCTTCCTTCCTTCCGTCCCTCCCTCCCTCCCTCCCTCCCTCCCTCCCTTCCTTCCTTCCTTCCTTCCTTCCTTCCTTCCTTCCTTCCTTCCTTCCTTCCTTCTGTTTTTGGTGCCTTGCACTTGATAGCCAAGCACTCTAACCACTGAGCTAAATCCCCAGCCCCATGTTTCCTCTGTTTCTTGTAAGCAGGTCTGTGATGACCTTGGCCTTGGGCAGACAGTCTAGGACAACTTCCCTGACTAACACCTGTGAAGTAAGGCCACAGATTCCCCAGGTCCTGGGGTGAGAATGGATTTATCTTTGGGGCCACTGCCAGGTGTCTCAGAGGTGAGGGGACCTGAGGACATGGAGGTGCTGCAGAGCCGGGCCAGGGGAGCATCACAGTGGGCGGCTGCCTCTTGCTGACTCCCCCTTTCCTGAGAGCAGGTCTGGGCTTGGGGAAGCCAGGTTGAATCTCCTGTACCTGACCATGACTCATGGTAACCTAACAGAGCGGGGCATTAGATCAGAGGGGCAGCAGCTGCCTGGGCCACTGTGGTGTGGTGGGGGACTTGGAGCCTGGGAAGGGAGCTGCTGAGCTGGTGCATCCAGGCTCTAGGTGGTGGGTCCCCACCTGTACTCTGTCCTCAGGGTGGGTCAGGGTGAGGAAGATGACAGCTGCATAAAGGTGGGCGTGGCTGTGAGCCTGGGACCCTTCAGGAAATATGTGGCTGGGACCTCCCTGTCTGTGAGGTGGGTGGGGCGTGGCTGTAGTGATGGCTAAACTTTTTTTTTTTAATATGCAGTTCCTTGCATTTTTATCACATCAAAGATGCCGAGTAGTCCCCACTGTTGGGGATGGTCACGTGAGCGGAGTCCTGGAGGGCATGGCCTCTTTTCCTTTGTGTGACACCTCAAGGGTCATGGGGACCAGTGTGTCCACGGCCATCCCTTTTTAGCACAGTGGTGTTCTATGGTCTGGTTGTGCCTGGCTCACATCCCCATTTCCCTTGAGGGACATGTGGCTGGCATCTGGGATGCAGCAGCCGTGACTGCCACTGGAGATTCTGTGTGGACCCAGGTGCTCACTTGTCCTTGGGTGCAGCTGCTGGTCTTGTGGTGGCTGGCGTGACAGTGTCACAGGCCAGGGCTCAGGAGCAGCGGCCGTGAGCTCCTCACAGTTCGGGAGGCTGCAGTCTGAGGCCAGAGCAGGTGTGGTGTCTGGGAGGGCTGGTTCCTGCTCACAGCACACTCTGCGTCCCGGTGTAGTGGGAAAGAGGGAGCACTCTCAGCCTCCTGTTCCAGTGCCAGCCCCTCCTTATGGGCCCTCTAACACCATCACCAGGGACTTCAGCCAGGAGTCAGGGATAAGCATTCAGCCTGCAGCAGTCTTTGGCCCTTTGTTCTTTTGTTGCGACTTTTGCAACATTGGGGATTGTACACAGGGCCTTTGCACTGAGCTCCATCCTCAGCCCTTTTTATTTATTATTTGGAGACAGGGCCTTGTGAAGTCTCAGTTGCCCATGCTGGGCAAATCTTGCAGTCCTCCTGCCTCAGCCTCCCGAACTGTGAGGAGCACACGGCTGCTGAGTGCTGAGATTACAGGTGTGCGACACCATGCCTGGCTCTTCTGCCTATTTTCTAACTGGGCTGTTTGTTTCTTGCTGGTGAATTTTGATCATCACTCATATATTCTAGGCACAAGTCCTCTGATCAGGTGTTGGACTTTCACATTTTTAAAACACCTCATGATTGTATGCTGCTGGGGCTCTGGACCTGGAGCTGTGTGGTCCAGAGACTCTGAAGGGTGGGACTCTGCTCAGGGCTTTGGGTCCAGCTAGGCCGGCCTGAGACACGTGTCCTCCCCAGCTGTACTGTGGCCTCAGCCTCTCACATGGGTCTGTCTTGGTCACTGATGTATTTCCCAGCACCAGATCAGGCCTGGCCCCAAGTGGGTGCTCAGAAAGTGAATGAATACACCTTAACCTGCCTTGAAGTACATGTGGGCTTTAAGGTTGGACACCAGAAAGCCAGGGCACGGTCCGCTTTCCTGCTTTGGCAGAGAAGGAAGCTGATCTGCCCAGAGGGATCAGATGACTTGCCTGTAGTCATGAGCATCTGCTCTCAGCAACAGCAGCCAAAGAGGATTATTCGAAGTGATTGGACAAGGCCTCTGCTAGCTTACGAGACCGGACAGAAGGCTGGGTGGCCAGGGAGCTGGGGGAGGACCCAGCTGCTGCCTGGTCTGCGGGACAGCAAGGGGCCAGGTCAGGCTGCCTCAGGTCAGGCCTGAAGGGAACACCGAGGCCCCTGCCAGGACCATGGAGTAGCGCAGATGAACTGTTAAGTGAAAAGGCAGAGTTTATTGAGAAAGCAGAGGCACAGTGATGAATAAGGCCCCAAACTCATTCTCTAAAAGAGTAAGAAAGCAGTACGAATCATCAGCAAGTGGACAGGAAGAAAACGTGGGAGCAGAGATCCGCCTCCTCGCAGGGAAAGGGCTCAGCCTGGGCACTGCCGAGATGTGGGCAGTGAGCATACCTTGGGACCTAGAGGACGGGGATGGGGTTGGGGGAGAATGTAAATCACCAAAGTTTGGAGAAGCTGCAGACCTGGAAACCAGACACCAGAGGGGAAAAATCACATTGGTGACAGACTTTCTCCACACATGGCACCGGGTCCCAGTGGGCTTATGTGCACGTGCTGCCTGACTTGGTTCTCACCATTATACACTCTTCAGAGTGTAAAGTGGCACTGTACCCAGGTCATTCTGCAGCATCGACAGACCCCTCTGCAAAACCAGCCTAACCATAAAAGGATGACCTGAGAAAAGCCACCTGTAGGTCTGTCTCCAGGGAAACTGACACAGGAATCCCAAGTAGAATCAGGTGCACCGAGTCTAGCCAGGGGTCAGTGCTCAGATGTACCAAGTGGGGTCAGCTCAGCTGTGCAAGGAAGTTCTTTCATTAGAAAATCTTCAAGTATATAGACCTAGAGGCCAAGGGCAGGCCCATCTCAGAAGCAAGCAGAGGGCCAGAGCTGCTGGAATGGTTCGCAGTCTGCCATGCTGAGAGCTGATCCACCTCCCAGACAGGGCAGGGACTTCTGGGTCCAGACTCAGCACGCTTCCTGGAAAGGCTGGGAATCTTCCAGCAGGTGGGACCCAGCTGTGGCATGTGACTCCGCTAGACTTCTGGCCAAGGGCCCAAAAGGATTTGAACGGATAAAATGAAAAGTGGGACTCCTGTGTAACTCCCAGGCCAGTGTCCATTCCTCAAGCGCTGGAAGAGTTCTGGCTATCTTCTCCCAGGGCTGTGGGCTAACGGACGATGAAGACAGTGAAAAGAAACCAAAGATGACTGGTCTGAAGCTCTTAAACCTTTAGTCTTCCTGGCTGGTACCGTGGTTGTCCACCATTAGCCCAGGGAAGAGTTCTGGTTCTAAACGTTATTGTTTTTCTGCATTAAATGTATCTTACATGATCTCTTGCAGCAAATCCAAAGGTCAGCAAGAAGCTAAAGTGCAACTTAGAGTGGGCATATGAATCAGTTACCTGTTGCTGTGTGCCAAGTGCCCCAGACTCGGGTGGTTGACAAGGAGCCTTCAGATCTACCAAGTTGCCGTGGGTCTGTGGCATGGAGAGGCCCGGGCAGGACCTGGCTCAGGGTTCCAAGGTCACGGTCACGGTGTTGGCTGGGCTGCCATCTCCTGAAGGCCAGAGGCTTCAGTCTGGGTGGCTTGAGCTCTCCCAGAGAACAGGACAGGATGTGATGTGACCATCTGCCCAGAGGTGGGGAGCGAGGGAAAGGGGTACAAGCCACTCAACCTGGAATGTGTTCTTGTTTCAGGGACCTGCAGCTGCCTCAGGTTGGTCGTCAGGAATGAGGGCACCTCAGGATATGACAGAAGGTGCTGGGATCGGCACTGGAAAGGAAGATAGTGAGATGATGCCCTTTGGTGAGCAGCTGGCCCCTTCCCCACACTGTCCTCCCTGTCCACAGCAGCAGGGCTGCTTGCTCCCGAGGAAGAAGCAGGGATTGGCCTCCTGCATCATCCACTTGTTCAGTGCGCAACCTGGCATTAGGACTAGAGATGAACAGGCATGCACTTTGTCCTCTGGAGTGCATGGCTAGTGGGGCCCAACCAGGAGGGAGGTGGGTCTCAGGAGCCAGGTGCTGTAGATGACTGGGGGCTGGTAGTGGCATGCAGCACTACCTGCCAGCTCATCAGATGCCCATGGCCGATCACCAAGAGGCCCGGTGTTGCCACCTACATTGTGTGGCTGCCAATTCTGAGGCCCAGAGCAAGGCGAGGATGGGCCAGGAGCAGGTAGGGACCAAGCTAGACTGGACCCAGAGGGCCTGCCCCGGAGCCTAGTGCCCCGACACTCTGGGGCTCCCACAGCCCGGCTCATCTAGTACAGAGGAAGGAGACGGTGGGGCAGACACCAGAGATGTCCCAGGTGCAGAAAGCTGTGGAGCCAGTGCTGGGGGGACAGGAGGGCTTGGGCAGCAGAGGGCACAATGAGATGACCCAGAAATGAAAGCCAAGGTTGCTGGTGTCAGGGCCTCCACAGAGCAGACGGGAAACCTGTCGCACCCAGTAACCCTGCTGCGGCCACTGGGACTCCACTCACCCCTTCTCCAGCCCATTTTCTTGCTTGGCTGTCACCTCTCCCCTCCCTTCATCCATCCACCCATCCATGCATCCAGCCACTATCCATCTACCAGCCATCCATAGTCTCTCCCTAACACCTGTCCACCTGCCATTCCTCCGGAGGTCTGCACCCTCACGCATCTATCATCTATCGATTTGTCTGTCCCTCTGCTTCCCCCACCGCTTAAATCGGTGTGTAATGGGCACTGCCCCGCGCGCTAGGCCCGCGGCTCCCACTGCCGCTGAGCCTGACCCTGCGCTTTTCCCTGCAGGAGCTGCAGGCCCCAGGGCGGAGGTGCCGGCGACCGGGGACGTCCAGGCCACGTGGCCACTCAAGCAGGAGCGCGACAGCCCCCCGCCCTCAGCCCCGGGCGCCCCGGGCGTCCCCTGCCCAGAGTGCGGCCAGACGCCGGCGCGCGCGCCGCGGCCCCCGCGTGAGAAGCCGCACGCCTGCCCCGAGTGCGGCAAGGCCTTCCGGCGCAAGGAGCACCTGCGGCGCCACCGCGGTACGCACCCCAGGCCGGCGGGGTCGGCCAGGCGCCTCCCGGCCGCGCGTGAGCGGCCGCATGCCTGCTGCGACTGCGGCAAGGCCTTCTACTGGCGTGAGCACCTGGTGCGCCACCGCAAGACGCACTCGGGTGCGCGGCCCTTCGCCTGCCGGGAGTGCGGCAAGGGCTTCGGGCGCCGCGAGCACGTGCTGCGCCACCAGCGCATCCACGGCCGCGCCGCGCGCGCGCAGGGCCCCGCCACCGAGGGCGGCGGCGCCTTCCCTCCCTGGCCGCTGGGCTAGTGGCCCCGCGCGCTCCCGGCCTCGGCCCTGTCCGCGGCCCGCGGCAGGAGGGCGCCCGCCCGGCTGCAGGGCCGGGGAATGGTCCGCCCGCAGGGCGAGGGGGCGGGCCGGCCGCGGAAGATGGTCGGACAGATTGCCGCTCGGTGCGGGACTCTGCTCACTGGCGCCGAGGGAGTCGCTGCACAGTGTGCCCTCGCGTCTGGCTCTGTCGGTGGCCTTCTGCGCCACCTCTGAGCTGCGGGCATTGCCTGGGCGGTTCGCCTGTCCCACAGCGGGGCGGGATCAGGGCCACTGCGCTCACGTCTGGCCCAGGCCCCCGGTCCCCGGCCGTGTCCGTTCAGTTCCAGGTTTCCAAGCCCATAAGTAGTATTTGCAAGGACTCCACCTCTTCACCGAGGTCATCTGCCGCCCCAGGATGCTCAAGTGTCCCTGTCGTTGCTCTCTGGCGTGGCCCTCTTCCTAAGAAGCTCCTCGGGGCACAGGGCACAGCCCGGGAGGGACTGGGACTGGGATCCCGGGCTGGCCTCCTCCGCTCGCCCCCTTGGTGCCAGCACTCTGCCTGAACTCTGCACCTGCCGCCCACTGCCGGCTCTTCTAAAGCCACCTCGTCTGCCTTCCTGAGGGCTTGGCGGAAGGAGCTAAGTAAGACACTTGCCACACTCCTTGGCCATTTTCTTTCTTTCTTTCTTTCTTTCTTTCTTTCTTTCTTTCTTTCTTTCTTTCTTTCTTTCTTTCTTTCTTTCTTTTTTCCTCAGCCATTTTCATAGGGGTTTTAAAAAATTCAATGGATGCTGGCTGTGCTGGCTCACACCTGTAATCCTAGCACTCAGGAGGCTGAGGCAGGATCAGCATGAGTTTGAGGTCAGCCTGTACAACACAGCAAGACCTGTCTGAAAACAAAACAACTGTGGTGAGATACCATTTCACCCCAGTTAGAATGGCTATTATTTTTTAATATGCTTAAAAAGATGTGGAGAAAAATGCACTCTCAGACACCGTTGGTGGAAATGTAAATTACTACTGTCATTATAGAGAACAGTATGGAGGTTCCTCAAAAAAGTAAACATAAAGCTCCCACAACCCTGGAGGTGCCACTTTGGCTGCATAGGGAAGGAAGGCAGCTCTGGTGGGTGATCGTGGATGAGAAGCATGCAGGACCACGGGGGAGATTAACTCAGCCCCAGCCAGACGGGCAGGACTAGCCAGACCCATGTTCCGTCTGCCACCTGTTGACCTGGACGGGAAGGCGGTCACACGTTGGCCAGGATGGAGGCGGGGGGGGGGGAGCTGGACTGGGGCTGTGCACAGCGAATGCCACTGATGTGTACAGTTAATACATGTTAAAAGAAATAAATATTTCATGAAGGATCTGAAGTTCAGTTCATAAACTCTGCAGATCTGTACAGTGTGTGGTTGTGGTAAATTACAATGTGCTGGGTATGTGGAAACCAGCAGAGGTGTAGCACGGCCTCACACACAAGGATGGGAGTGTGGGAGGAAGGACAGATGTCACAGCCTGACTCAGTCCTTCCATGATGTGAACGTTTGTCAGGATAGTGCTTTGTCTGCCCTAAACAGATTCAGTTTTTGTCAATTTAAGAAAGAATCAAGGCAAAAACAAATGCAAGATGGTGATCGTAATGAGCGTCCTTGAGAATACAGCAGAGAGGCATCCTCGGGAATGTCTGGCAGAAACCGGGTGTGGTGGCACACACTTGTAATCCCAGCACTTTGGAGGCCAAAACAGGAGGTCAGAAGTTTTGAGTCCAGCCCTGGAAACCTAGTGACTTAATGAGACCCTAAAAAGGGCTGGGAGCCTGGGAGGTCAGGGCAAATGCCCTTCGTTTACCCCCACTGCCACCAAAAAATCTGCTCTCCCCTGTCCTGTCTTCATCCCTGGCCACCCCCTTTCAGTTCAGCTCCTAACCCCCATCCCTCCCAAGCATAGACCATTTCCTGTGCTGCTTCTGGTTCCCAGGCCAGGGAGGTGGCTGACGTCTTTGGCATGTTTGACATGTTTTATTTTCTAACTCTGGCCCTCTCTTTCAAAGGTGAGGATACCACCTGTTCTATTCCCGCCCCATTACTGTGACCGTCATACCCAGCCCTGGCTCCCAGCTCTTGCACTGGGAGGTTCGCAGTGGAGGCTCTGTGGCTGACCCTCGCCTCTCTCCCCCTAGAGCTGTGTGATCTTGGATGCATTATCTCAAGTCCTGAAACCCACACTCCCCTCTGTAAAGTGAGTTATAGTAACCTCCTTTCACAGGCTACTTGCACATTCAATGAAGGAATCCTCAGAAAGCTGTTTGTGCCTGGAATACAGCGAAAGCACAAGGCATGAGGTGTGCTTACTGCCATTCACTCTGTGTTGCCCTGAGTTATGGCTTCTGTCTAGATGTCCCCCCAGAGGCTCATGTGGTCTAGGCAGGGTATTTTGGATCTGGCTGGATTAGGGGATGTGAATGTGGATTAAGGGTGTGGATAATGGAAGCCTTGCCCTGGGTGTGAGTGGCACCTATCAACAGGCTTACTGCCTCGAGGGAATATGAAGGAACAGAGAGAAGGCAGGCTTGGTGCTGCTGCTGCCTCCTGCCTGCCCTGCCATGGACTGTTTCTCCTCTGTGGTGCCCCCTGCCAGGCTGCCCTGCCTCAGAGCCAGCCACCTATGGACTGAAACCTCTACAAACCGTGAGCTAAATAAACCTTTCCTCCTTTAATTTGGAGTGTTGCATATTTTGTCTCAGCAATGAGAAAAGTGACTAAGACACCCTTGAAATGCTTACTCCATTCCCTTAACTCTGAGGAGAGGCCAGGTGTGGCAGATGCTATAATCCCAGCACTCAAGAGGCTGAGGCAGGAGGATAATAAGTTCAAGTCCAGCCCAGACTGCATAGTGAGACCTTTGTCTCAGACAAAACCACTGAGATACACGACCCGCTCCTAGATGCAAGTGTCCTGTCTGGTGCTCTTTGTCTTCCTCTTCCTGTTTTGTCCATTCACCCTTCCACCTATCCCTCTGTACAGATCGCTAACTCTGGGCAGCTGGCCATACCTCGTATTTTTAGCACTCCCTAAATAGTAGGTACTATTCTAAATACTTTTAAGCATGTTAATTCCTTTAACTCTCACAGAACTCTATCAGGCAGGCACGAGTAAGGTCCTACACTGAGATTCAGCCGTGTAGCTTCCAGCCATCCACCAGCCATATCTCGCTGTCATCGACTGGTGGCTTGGAGCACTGTCCACACAGCAGCTGTCAGCATGCTGGTCCACCTGTCGCCCGCCACTGTCCCTGTAGCTGCAGCCCCCGCAGCGTGGCTGTGCTAACTCAGCACCGTGGAGCGGATGGGGTGCCCCTGTGTCCCTGTCTCTCGGTTTGTGTCTGTCTTCCTCCTCCAGACACTCTCTGTGACACCAATTGGGGACAGCAAAGTCCCCAAGTTTGCTTCCTAAGCACTGGACCAGAGTCCTGTCCTCCTGGCTTCTGACTGCCTCTGCCTCCACACAGCCCCGTGAGGGACCCGGACAGGTCAGAGCCTGGCGGGGCCACAGGTGGTGGATTCCATCCTCAGAAGGGTGAAGCTGGAGGATCGATTTCTTTTTCTTTTTTTCTAGTACTCAAGATCGAGCCCAAGGCCTTCACACTGGGTGACATCCCCAGCCCTTTTTCTGTTTTATATTGAGACAGGGTCTCCCTGGGTTTCAGTTGCCCATGCTGGGCTTAAACCTGCAATCCTCCTGCCTCAGCCTCCCAAACACTGGCACGCCCCGTGGAGGGTCCAGGTGTGGCGTGACCGGCAAGGCACGGTGGGGCCCCTCTGGCACCTGTCTTGTCCCCAGCTGCGCTGTGCACCGGAGCCAGCCCTCACAGTGCAGGTCAGGGTTCCTAACACCACGGATCTGGGTTAAATGTCCCTGCCCCAAATAGTTCAACAAAGTGTGGAAGTGCTGAGGAAGGGCTGAGTTTTTGTTTGTTGTCAACCCTAAGCCAAGACAGCTTTATTCCTGGTTTTCACCATCACATTCGTGCATTCACAGCGCTGGCAGCCTTCTCCACGGGCTGGCTCTGGAGCACTGTGGCCACCTCCCCGTTCACGAAGCAGTGGCCCTCCCCACGTCTAGCCAGGTGGATGTCAGGGCTCCCGCACTGCCGTGTGTGTGGGACTGGGGGGGATCCAGGGTCTCAGGTCCCCACAGGGCTCCCCAAACCCAGCTCCGAGAGCCAGGGGCCACCACAGTGCTGGAAAGGTGCTAAGAGGCCAGAGGGAAAGTGTTCCTGCTGGGCACCGAGGGTGGAGGAGAAAGGAAACAGGAAAGGGAAGCCCTGGCAGGCGCCGGGTGCGCTCGTGAGCTCGGTCCTGGTAATTACCCTGCTATAACATATTAACATGTTAATAATGGACTGCATATGTGAAATTGCTATAAGGAAATTTTAAGTGCTATTACCAGATAAAAATGGTAGGCAGGTGGCTGATCAAATCGTTAATCAGCCTGATGTAATCATTTCACAATGTACATGTATATCAAAGCGTAACAGAGCACCCTGTATTATGTACAATTACTATTTGTCAATAAAAATAAATGAATGAGCCAGGTGTGGTGGCGCACACCTGTCATCCCAGCACTCGGGGCTGAGGCAGGAGGGTCACTGTGAATTTGAGGCCAGCCTGGGCTACATAGTGAGTTCAAGGCCAGCCTGAAATGCATAGTGAGACCCTGTCTGATAAAAACCAGAACTAATTTTTAGAATCAAATTTTACACCCTTAATATATACGACTTTTGTCAATTATACAGCAATAAAGGTGGAACACAAACAGATGTGTATTTGAGCTTTTTAGGAAAGCATTTTTCTGGGCTGGGACTGGGGACGGAGACACCAAGCCTGAGTGTGAGGTTCAGGGTGCGGGTCGGTGGTGCGTCCCAGCAGGCTGCAGGCATCCGCTTGGGGATGCAAGCTCTCAGTGTGGCCCAGGATTGCCTTAAATCTCAGCCCTCCTGCCCTAGCCTCCAGGGCAGCTGGGGTCATGTCCCTCAGCCCTGAGCCCAACTTGACACAAGTTCTTGGTAAAGTGACCTTGCACCACACATCACGGTTATGGCCTTGTTTAATCCTAAAAGGGCCGTAATTCCTGAATCTACTCGCAGCAGTCTAAAATCCACAGGGTTAAAAGTTCCCCCGGATTTAAACCGGGTGTGGTGGTGCACATTTGCAATCCCAGCACTCAGGAGGCTGAGGCAGGAAGAGTTTAAAACTGAGCCCAGCCTGGGCAAATTAACAAGACTGCCTCATCAGAAAATTAAGATGGGCATGGTGTTACACACCTGTAATCCCAGCAGTCCCGAGGCTGAGGCAGGAGGATTGCCGCAAGTTCGAGGCCAGTTTGTACTGCATAGTGAGTTCAAGCCCAGCCTCGGCCACATAGTGGATCCTGTTTCAAAAACCAGATTAGGGGTTGAGGATCTTGCTCAGTGGTAGAGCACTGGCCCAGCAAGTGCAAGGCCTTGAGTTTGACCCCCAGCACCCTGCAAGAAAAACCAAAACCAAAATAATCTCAGACCAAACCAAACAAAACAAATATGGCTCAGTGGTAGAGCAGCCCTGGGTGTTATTTCCAGTACAGGGAAAGAAAAAAAAAAAAAAAGATTTCCTATGGATTTAAACCAGAATCAGCCTAAAACTAACACCCCTTAGTTTATATTACAGATTAAACAAGAATGTTACTCTGACTCTAAAACAGATGTGTCAAGATTGTATTTAAATACATTTTGTGTCACATGATTGACACCCTGCCTATCCCAAGCCAGAATCTAATCTAGTGCAGCCCCAAGTCATTATTTAGCAATGGCCAAGTGATCACACAGTGTACTTCCAGCCCACACGAAGGCCTCTCAGAACCAGAAGGGCCTAATTTGGGTCAGGAACTGGGTTCCTCATGGGACCCTTGTCCAAACCCAGCATGGGCTGATATCGGATTGGTGATTTCATCTAGTTTG
>PVJO010017395.1:0-24138 GCA_004026905.1 Hystrix cristata | reverse complement strand
CTAACACCCCTTAATTTATATTACAGATTAAACAAGAATGTTACTCTGATTCTAAAACAGATGTGTCAAGATTGTATTTAAATACATTTTGTGTCACATGATTGACACCCTGCCTATCCCAAGCCAGAATCTAATCTAGTGCAGCCCCAAGTCATTATTTAGGAATGGCCAAGTGATCACACGGTGTACTTCCAGCCCACACGAAGGCCTCTCAGAACCAGAAGGGCCTAATTTGGGTCAGGAACTGGGTTCCTCATGGGACCCTTGTCCAAACCCTGCATGGGCTGATATCGGATTGGTGATTTCATCTAGTTTGAATGCTGAAAAAAAAAAAGAGCAAAAATGCCAATATTATTCATTATTTGATGATTACTTTCCTTTTTTTTTTTTCCCAGTACAAAGATTGGACCCAGGGCCCCCACACGGAGCTACACCCCTGGCCATTTTATTTTTTATTTTGAGACAGAGTCTCGCTAAGTTGCCCAGGCTGTTATTGAGCTTATGATCTTCTTGGGTCTTCAAACTGGGGAATTAATAGGTGAAGGTTTGTTCAAACTGGACTGAATCTCAGCTTTGATATTAACCAGTCAGTTAATGCATCCTTTATGTGTTAAGATCTGTGGCATTTTGGAAGACTGTTCCTTGATTGCTAAATTAATACAACATGACCCTTACTAGTACAACCCTCACCCCTGTATTTGTTTTTTGTTTTGTTTTTTTTGTTTTGTTTTTTTGGTGCTGGGGATTGAACTCAGGGCCTTGCGCTTGCTAGGCAAGCACTCTAACTACTGAGCTAAATCCCCAGCCACCCCTGTATTTGGTATGTGTGTGCTTGCTTCCTTTTTTGTTTGTTGCCTTTTTTCTTTTTTTTTTGAGACAAGGTCTCACTGTGTAGTTCAGGCTGGTCTTCAGCTTACTGTGTAGCCCCAAATGGCCCTGTACTCATGGAGATCATCCTGCCTCAGCCTCTTGGAAGTGCTGGGATTACAGGTGTATGCCACCACGCCTGGCTTGTTTTTTTTGTTTTGTTTTGTTTTTTTTTTGTGATAGGTTTACTGAGATATGGAACACACTGTGAAATTCAGCCTTCGGAAGTCTGCAAATCACCAGGCTGAGCTCAAACTTGGATCCTCCTGCCTCAGCCTCCCCAGTGCTGGGATTACTGGTGTGCGAATCTTTCTCAGTTTAAGTGATATGCAATCTTGCTAGATACATTTATAGTAAACAAAACAAAACACAACACTACAAACTAGTCACTAAGCAGGCAGGGGCCACACAGGTCAGGGTGTAGAGCTGATGCCTCCAGCATGTGGCTCAGGGGACCCCGAAGCCACTGTGGAGCAGGGCGTCCAATCATCAGCATCCTCTGGGCGGGGCTTCGCTGGGATGGAGTTTCATTGGCGCGTCATCCAAGGCGGGTTCCCGGCCATGAGCCAATCAGCGGGCAGACTGCGCACAGGGCGGACCAGGCACATATAAATAGCGGTGTCCTGGTGGCGCACAGAGCCTCAGGAGCAGAGGACTCGACGGGAGGGCTGTGCGGGTTGTCGACGACGAGCAGAGGAGGCCGTGGCCAGGTGGGTTCGGCTTTGGGGCTCTGTGGGGCCTCGGAGCTCAGGGCCCTCGCGAGCGCGTTAGCCTTGAGCCCCGGGACTCGGTGTGAGCACCGTGGACGAGTGCGCAGCCCTGGGGTTCCTGAGCTGGGGTCCCACCTTCTAAAATCGATCCAGTAGTGAGTTTAGAGACAGAATCTCACTGACCTGCCCAGGTCGGGCTCAAACTTGTGTTATTTTCATGTTTTTTTAAGGAAATGTTTTTAAGAGTATGTATTTGCCATACATAGGGCTCCCATTCGTCCTAGGTAATTTGTACCTATACATCATACGTCCTAATTCTCTTTTTCCCATTCTCCTCCCCTCCCTTTGGGTCTTCTTCCGCTCCCCATTTATAGAAGTGGCCTTGAATTTGTGATCCTCTTGCCTGTGCCTCCCAGACTGCTGGGATTACGGGTGTGCCCTGCCACGCTTGGTTTATGATGTTCTTAATGCCCACAATTTACACACTTTAAAAGGACTGAGACGGTAACTTTTATGTTTAGTGCATTTTAGTGTTACTGCAGTAATAAGTGCCGGTGTAGGAGTTTAATGCTCTTTTGCGCTGTCTTGTTTCTTTCTTTTTGGGGGAGATTGAGACAGGGTCTCGCTATGCAGTCCAGGCTGGCCTGGGGCTTGCTTCCATCCATTGTGCTGTCTTCCCCGGAGCACATAAATGTTCTTGGATGGACGGGGAAATGCACGTGGCAACTGGAGGGTAAGGTGCCCACTATTCCTCCGCCTCAGGGGACCCTCGGGTGTAGATATTTACGTCTTCACATAGTTATGACTAGCACAGTTTGGTTTGTATCCTTCTTTTGTGGAAAGACAAGAACCGATATTATAGCCAAGCATAGGGGCACATGCTGTGATCCCAGCACTCCGGGAGGCTGAGGCAGGAGGAGCTCAAGTTCAAGCACAGCCTGGGCAACTTAGTGACTTAGCAAGATGCTGTGTCAAAATAAAAAAAGAGCTGAGGATGCAGCTCAGTGTGAAGGCCCACAAAAAATAAAACCCCTGGGACATTTTTGTAGCACTAGACTTTAGGAGTGTCCTGTAATCCTGTTTAGTGTCCAGGCAAGAATAATTTCCTTGTTTTTATGGATGGGAAACTGACCTTGCGTTTGCAGCCAATTCCCCGGCCTGAGGCCTGCAGGCAAGGTGGCAGTGTGGGTGTCCTCAGGAGCAGAAGGGATTAGTTTCTGCATTTTCCAGTTTGGTGCCTGGGTGGGAGGAATCCAGACTGGGCCGGGGGATTTAGAAGGACAGGGAGGCCGGAGCGAGATGTTGAGACCAACCCCACTCCTTCTTTACCGCAGCCTTCCCGACAGCAGAGGGGACCTGCTTGGACAGACATCACCTGGGCAGAAGTCTGCCCTCCCAATGGCCATGCACGGTGCATTTCCCTGGGATCAAGGAAACCAGGAGGGGGACTCTGAGAAGTGGCACTTGTGCTTCAGGGCCTTCTCCTGGGAGGGCCCCGACCCGGTGCAGAACCTGCGGCGGCTGTTGGAGCTGTGCCGCCGCTGGCTGCGGCCCGACCTGCTCTCCAAGGAGGAGATGGTGGAGCTGGTGGCTCTGGAACAGCTCATGATCTCGGCGCCTGAGGACGTGCAGGTCCAGGTCCGGGAGAGCGGTGTGCGGAGCTGCCGGGACCTGGAGGAGTTGCTTCGGGGCCACGGCAGGCCCGTGCAGCCGGTGAGTGGGGCCACGGCTCGGCCGGGCACAGGCTACTGAGGGCCCGGGGCCTTGGGCGGCGTCCAGGGACATCTCAGGGTTCATGCGGAGAGGAGGTGACCTTGCCTCTGGTGGGTGGAGGCCAGAAACGCTGACACATGTCGACAGCGCACAGGACCAGTCCCTGGTCAGCAGTGCCAATGCCGGTCTGCCCCAGTCCACACCCGAGGGTGGCCAAGGAGTGAGCATGTCATGCATGTCGTGCATGTCTTGAAGGGTGGAGTGAGGGTAGTTCTTGAATTATTTTTTCCTTGTGGTACTGAGGCTGGAACCCAGGGCCTTTGCACTGAGCTGTACCCTCAGCCCTCTTTTTAATTTTTAAATTTTGAGAGAGGGTCTCCCAAAGTTACTACGTTTTCAGGCCTGACTCAGACTTGTGATCCTCCTACCTCAGACTCCCAGAGTGCCAGGAACACAGGTGTGCAGCCCCGTGCCTCTATGACCTCATGTTCGGAGATGGGGGAGGGAGGATGGAGTGTGTGGCGAGTGTCCCCGGGATCAGGGAATCGACTCCAGTGACGGTTTCCTCATCGGCTGAGGGGTGACCACACTTGCTGGCCACCGGTTGGGAGTGGGCAGGAAGGGTACAGGCTGTGTGAGCGCAGCGTGAGTCACGGCTGCCCCCGTGAGGTTTGGGAGGTGCCACCCTTTGAGTCCTGCGGGTTGCTGGCTGGAGGCCTGAGTCCCCCTCCCCCGAGGCTCTGAGGCCCAAAATGAGTGCAGACACTGCAGTGTCACCGAAGTGACACGTGTTTCTGTAGCGTCCAGGTGTCCCGGACCCCAGGCAGGATCACGGTGTCTCCTGGGCGCGTTGCTGCCCAGAGTGGCCGATGCTAGTCACACTGTCCATGTGAGGCGTGAGTGAGGCTGAGGGTCGCAGGCCGGGGAGCCCCCTGGGTTCTCACTGCAGTTCTGGTCGTGTCCCCCACAGTCCATTGTCATCTATCAAGGACAGAAATTTCTCGTGCGGGATGAAGATTTTGAGATGGCCGACACTGAGGCCAGCGAGCAGGATGTCACAATTGATTTGTCCACCAGCCGCTGGTCCTTGGAGGACACAGATCTACTCCAGAGAAGCCAGCTCAGCAGGCAGTCTGGGGACTTGGCTGGGACAGAGTGGCTCTTGGGGGGCCAGGTGAGCGTGTGACCTCTGTCTTTGGCGGGGGCCGGGAGTCGGGACCGCGGGCTGGCACAGGAAACTCAGGGTTGGCCTGCTAGCATTAAGGGTGCGGAGAGGAGGTGTCTCCACGCCATAGTGATGGGCCCCTTTCCCCGCTGGTAGCTTCCTCCAGGGCCATTTCATGATGTGGTTGGCCACACGGGTGATTTCTGAAATTTGTTAATTCCTTAATTGAAGGCATGGCCCGCATGGGGTGGCTCTGCCTCCAGAGAACACAGGGATCTGTCTGGAGGTGGCTTTGGTTTGTCCTTTGTGGTGGTGGCTGCAAACTCCGGGGGCCGAGGAGCCACCTCTGCCCCCCAGGGAGCTACCCAACCCAAGATGGCAGCTGGCGTCTGTCTTCTGGAGTCCAAGGGAAAAGCTGGGGCGACTGGTAGAAACGGGTGCAGGAGGTGAAAGGAGAGAAGCAGCTCCCGGGCACTGGCTTGGTGGAGGGCGGCAGTCAGGCCAGGCGGGGCTGCTTCTGGGCTCAGGAAGTTCCGTCTGTGCAGGAAGTTCAGGGAAGCGAGCAACCTGGTCAGGAGCGGTCTCTCGCCTCCCCACCTGGACCTATCACCTGAGTGATTCCCCTCATTTCCCTACCTGCAGGGTGGGCCTGTCCCGCTGGGGACCAGTCCTGAGGAGGGAGAGCCGGAGGTTCTGAGAGCCCAGCAGGACCTGGAGGAGGAGCCAGGGGAGGCCAGGCAGGAGGCATCGGCGCTGGAGTGTCGGGAGCCTGCGCTCCTGCAGGGCCCCGGTGAGTAGGGACACGGCGACCCCAGGGTACAGGGCCTCAGCCAGCATCCCCTCCTGGCCACCTGCCCTGCTTCTGCTGCCACTGACCTCCAGTGACCTCCATGGTCCCCTCAGGGTTGCGTGGTGGCTGGGAGGTCCCCAGGGGCCTGGTGGTGACCCCAAAGATGCTCTTGTTCAATGCTACCCATGGGATCAGTCCTTGCCCCAGCAGGTCCTGTGGTGACACCAGACAGCAGGAAGCCCCAGCACAATGACACTGCTGCTGAGAATGAGGCTGCTGCCCCTGCTGCCACCCGTGATCTGGAGAGAGGAGACTGCGCAGAGCTTGTGCCTGGAGGAGACCCCCAAAATGTGAGAGCTTCCTGGAGGAGACCAGACCACACCCTGTCCCAGGAGGGTGTCCAGGGAGGGGCCGTGTGCCCCAGGGAACAAGAGAGGTTAAACTCCGAGGAGGGACCGAGCTCCTCCAAACCAGCCCCCCACTCTCCCAGCCAGGAAGCCGCCAGGCCGGCCCTGCATGAGTGTGGGGCTTGCAGCAAGACTTTCCAGTACAGGTCTCAGCTGGTCATCCACGAGCGGTCGCACACGGGTGAGCGGCCCTTCCGGTGTGACCAGTGCAAGAAGGGCTTCATGCAGCAGTCCGACCTGCGGGTGCACCGGCGCATCCACACGGGCGAGCGGCCCTTCTGCTGCCGCCTGTGCCCCAAGGCCTTCACTCACGAGTCCACACTGCTGGGACACGTGCGCGTGCACACCCGCGAACAGCCGTACGCGTGCAAGCACTGTGGCAAGTGTTTCAGCCACCGCGGCAACCTCAACGTGCACATGCGGATCCACACGCAGACCAGGCCCTACCCATGCCATGTGTGTGGCCACACCTTCCGCCAGCTGGGGACCATGAAGCGCCACTGCAAGGTGCATGCCAAGTCGCAGCCTCAGGACGTCCCCGCAGGGCCCCAGGCAGAGCCTCAAGGGACAGAGTAGGAGGCTGTGGGCCTTCTGCCCAAAACCATGGACAGAAAAGCACTTAGGCGGGTCTGGGTGGGTGGTGGCCCGTCGTGGGGCCTGTGACTCATTCTTTGATTTTTATTTTGGGGAATTGAGCCCAGGACCTTCACAGCGAGCTACATCCCCAGCCTCTTTACTAAGACAGGGTCCCCTGAGTCACTAAGCCGCCCAGGCTGGGCTCAAACTTGCAGTACTTACTCCTGCCTCAGCCTCCCAGAGTGCCGGGATGACCAGTGCACACCACCATGAGGAGGCTGCTCATCACTGTTCCAGGTTATTTCACTGTATAGTGGGATCATCCATTCAGTCAGTGGATGGTGGAGAATGTAAGATGAGTTTCGCTCCTTTCTTGAACACAGGTGTGAAGCTGGCTGTGAAAAACGAGATGGCTCGGGGACGCTGAAGGACTGTGTGCCCCACTGTGGCGGGCACAGGCTGTGGGTGAAGGGGGGGTGGGGCGCGGTGCAGGGTGCCCTGCCGGGCCCAGCGTCGCCGGACAGGGTGGCTCTGTCCAAGCAGGTGCTGCCTCATGTGTGTCTTGATTATTTTGAAAATCTTAAATGAACCCTGTTGATCTTGGAGCCCAGCTCTGCAGTTACTGTGACGCGTGTCCAGCAGGTGGCGGCAAAGGCTGCGTCCTGGTGGGAGTTGCTCTTTCTTTTGTTTTTCTTTTTTGGCACTGCTGGGAATTGAACTTAGGGCTTTGGACTTGCTAGGCAAGCGCTCTACCACTTGAGCTAAATCCTCAAGCCCCAGCCCAGTGATCCCCCAGGGTGCGGGCCTGAGCCCGGCTCGGCGTGGCTGTGCACCAAGGGTCTCTCCATGGGATTTTATTACTGCAGACGCCAGAGAATTCCGTGGAGATAAATTGTGACCGTTGTAGGATGATCTGATAATTAGATTATAGCCTATTTTATTGTGCAGTGTTACAAGGCTACATTTCTCATTTTATTTATTGTTAATTGTAACAAATTCTAGAATAAACTGTTAAAACCATTTTATTGCCCCTCAGATGTCAGAAGGATTTAAGGCTCAGAGAAAATGGGATGATGATGCAAATGAAAAAAGGGGGAAGAGCCAGGCGTGGTAGTGGACGCCTGTAATCCCAGCACTTTGGAGGCTGAGGCAGGAGGATCTCAGTGAGTTCAAGGCCAGCCTGAATGAAATAGAGAGACCGTCTCAAAAAAAAAAGTTTAGATCCATTTAAATTCGTGGGTGTGGATTAAACCAGAGGACACTTGTTCCAACAAGTCACTATGCTGAGAAATTGTACCTTCCTAACAGCACAAACAGGACATTTTAAGAAATTTATTATTATCCACAAATTAAGACATCCAAAAATTCTAGCTGTTAATTTGTTTTCCGTGAAAGAATTCGCTGTTCTATTGTAAATGGCCATCTATGTTAGACATTCAAACGTGTGTATCATATGTTAAATATGGTTGGTGGGAACCTTTAAAGAATAAACCCTGAGTGTTTCAGAATAAAGACAAAGAGGAGGAATATTTCTGTGCTATTGTGGTAAAATAAACATGAACTGATTTTGTCCGAGTCATCTCTGGCTCTCAGTGGGTCGTTTCCTAACGTGAGATCAAACCTGATCTGCATTACAGTTTTGACTATGGGGATTTTCTTCACGTGGCAGAAACCACAGTGAAGTTTGACAGTGTGGTGGAAAATTCGGCAGAATGTAAATAATCAACACAAATTTGTGTTCCGTGTTATTTAGGGCTAAAATACAAAACTGAGTAGTTACACCAGCAGGGAATACAACAGGAAAGCCAGTTGTATTTTTTTTTTTTTTTTTACAGTGCTGGGACTTAAACCCAGGGCCTTCCCACTGAGCTATCCCAGCCCATTTGTAATATTTCGAGACAGGGTCTCAGTTGCCCAGGCCAGGCTCCAACTTGCAGTCTTCCTGCCTCAGCCTCCCCGAGTGCTGAGATCACAGGTCTTTGCTTCCCCACTAGTTTAGAGGATGCCATTTAGAATAACGCAGCGTGAGAGCCGGGCCCCTCAGACAGACATGGTGCCACTGATGTTGGAGGCCGGCTCATTCTTTGTGACGTTCAGTCCCAAATGTCCTGGGAGAGGACACCTCTCCCTGGCTGAGCTGCGGCCAGGTGAGACTGCGGGTTTGGTAGAACCCGAGCGGTCACTTCCTTGGGTCCTGTTGGTGTCTCAGGCCTCCTGCTCTATGTCATCTCCCGCAGGAAGCAGCCAGCCAGGTGTGAGCTGCCCTCAAGTGAGGGCTGGGGTGCCTGCCATGCACACAGAGCCCTTTCCTGGCTCCAGGCTGCTTGCACACTGGGAGAAGGAGCTGGGGCATTTATTTCTGCAGAGTGTGGCAGCTTCGAGGCACTAGACCTCGCGATTCAGTCTCTTTCTCCAATCCCATCCACTGAGTTAGGGATCCTGGGCTGAGGCTTTAGAGGGCTCTGAAAAAGGGCCAGGAAAACCCATCTAAGGGATTATCTGGGCTTTGGGATGTTCTTACATTGACATGGATTCTGCCCTTTCTCAGAGGTAAATTTAAAAGGGTGGAGAAGGCCAGGAATGATGTGCCAGGTGTAGTGGCTCACGCCTGTAATCCCAGCACAGAGAGGCTGAGTCAGGAGGATCAATTTGTATTCAAGCAAGCCTGGGCAATTTAGTGACTTAGCAAGACTCTGTCTCAAAAAAAAAATTTTTTTTTCCTGAACTGGGTCTTGCTGTGTAGCCCAGGCCGGCCTCAAGCTCACTGTGATCCTGCTACTTCGGCTTCCTGCATGCTGGAATTACAGGCGCGCCACCCTGCCCAGCTAATTAGTTTCTTATGAGATGGGATCTTCCTAGATCACCCAGGGTGCTCTTTAACTTGCAATCTTCCTGCCTCAGCCTCCCAAGTAAGTGGAATTTCAGGCATGCACCCCTGATTTGGGTAAATTCTCGATTCCTATCTGACTCAACAAGTAAGTCACTTGCACGGTAGGTGAAGGAGAGTAGTCAGGACACAAATGCTGGTGAGTATTTCTGTTTAGGTTAAAAGCAAACAGCAAAGATCCATCAGTGGTTATGGTAAGGCAGCGTGAGTGATTTCTCCGCTGAGCCCGGTAACTTCTTTGGAGCGCTGTGAGAGTATTTCCCAGCTCTTAAATGCTATTCAGTGAGAATGACTTGTTGCACTCAAACTTTGAGTTGATATTTGATCGACTCTTAAGAGATGATTCCTTGCTCACTGACTTGGTAAACGTTTCCTGTTTGCCTAAATTCAGTGACGTGTTCGCATCTCTCTGGATAGAACACTACTCCTTGGGGGAGAAATAAGTTTTCTCCAAGACCTATTTAAATCTCTTAAGACATTGTGCCCGTTTTCTTGAAGTGCTGAATAAATATTTAGGAATTCCATTCAACTGATGTAGTTTTTGGGTTTTTGTTTCTTTGGTGGTACTGGGATGGAACCCAGGACCACTGAGCTGCATCCTCAGCCTCCACTTTTTTTTCTCTTGAGATGGAAATTTGTGAAGTTGTCCAGGCAGGGCTTGAGTTTGTGATCCTCCTGCCTCAGCCTGTGCTGATCAGACCCTTCCGGGAGGATGCCCAGGAGACAGCTATTGTGGTTGTGGGAGAAGGAAATGGGTTTGAGCAGAAGGTGCCAAGGTGGTGGGCACAGGGAGAAAGGGGCACAGCCTCGCCTGCAGTTACCCAGTTCCTCAAAGTATAAAATTGGATGAGGTGGTGTGAGCTTGTAATCCCAGCACTGAGGAGGCTGAGGCAGGAGGATCACACATTCTGGCCCAGCCCGAGCAATTTAGTGATTCAGCATGATACTGTCTAAAAAACAACAAACAAACAAAAAACCCCAATAAACTGTAACTTCAGTTTTTAAAAAAGTTTTGAGGTAAAATACACAGAACAAACTTTACCATCATCATCCTGTGGATGTGAAGTCGGGAGTGTTTAGTACATGGACACAAGAATTCACTGATCTCCAGATCTTTCATCTTTAAAACTGCAACTCTGAGCTGAGTGTGGTAGCACATGCCTGTAGTGCCAGCACTCGGGAGGCTGAGGCAGGAGGATCACCATGAGTTCGAGGCCAGCCTGGGCTACACAGTGAGACCCTGTCTCAAACTGCAGCCCCCATATACTGTACATATATATACTTTTTCTTAGTTTCTTAGGTATGGGTGAGTTGCAGGAAGCTGCACGTCTTATTGGGATGCCATTCACTGTGTCTCGACATCCGTGTGGAACTTTAAAGCCACCAGCACCACCACGCGTCCCCCTTCCCCGCAGCACGTGTGTGACATGCTGGGCCGCGGCAGCCACTGCCCACCCTCGCCGGGCCCTCTGTCCGCTGACTGTGAGGCCCTGAGCCCTCATCCCAGCAGCTCCTTGCTTGTTGCTGTGCGTCCGTCAGCGGTGTGCCTCCTCTGCTGGTGCACGCGTGGGCTGTGAGGTGACTTTCTATGTGTGGGTGCGGTACAGACACACTGTCCCATCTATTGATCTATCTCTGTGTCCTTGCTCGAATAGCACGTAGTGTTTTTTAGTGTGGGTTTTTTTTTTTTCTTTTGTACTGGGGATAGAACCAAGGACTTTGGCACTGAGCTACCTCCCCAGCCCTTTTGAACTTTTTATTTTGTTTTTTGTTTTGTTTTGTTTTTGTTTTTTGACAGGGTCTCTCTATGTAGCCCAGACTGGTCTTGAGCTCAAGATGATCCTCCTGCCTCAGCCTCCTGAGTGCTGGCACTACAGGTGTGCACCACCACACCCAGCTATATTTTTTTATTTTGAAATGCAGTCTCAAAATAAGTCTATATGTTGCCCAGGTTGAGGTAGATCTTGCAATCTTCCTACCTCAGTCTCCCAGAGTGCTGGATTACAGGTGTGCACCACCATGCCTGGCTAGCAGGTAATCACTGCAGTTTTAAAGCATTTTTCTCCTGACTGTTCTTTCTTATTTTATTTCTAGGGCTGTGTGTGTGTGCGTGCATGTGTGTGTGAGAACTTTTCCATCTAAGTAAACTTGTAAAGCTAATTCATGTTCCAGGGATGATGGCACAGGCCTATAGTCCTGCACTCAGGAGGCTGAGGCAGTAAGATCCTCTCAAATTCAAGGCCAGCCTGTCTAAAAAGAAGAAAGAAAGAAAGACAGCAAGCTAATGAAGGAGCGCTTTTGCATATTCCTTCGAATGCTCCATTGCAAACGTCACCGCTCATTTTTGTGCACCAGCAGCCCTAGTTCCACGTTTATTGTTTCTTTCTCTCGACGCTGTCTTGCTCAGGCTCTGTGTGTGCTCCAGGAAGGCCCGTGGAGCGCGAAGACTCCCGGCGTCCCTGGAGTGAAGACCACAGAGCCCCGAGAATGAACATTTTTTAAAAATTAACTGATAGACAGAACCCCCAAATCGTTCTACAAGTGGGCCGTGGAGGTTGCGAATCCCTCGCTGGCGTTCAGGGAGGCGCGCGGGCCGCGGTCAGGTCACTGTGCCCTTGGAAAACACGGAGAAGGACCCCGTGGAGACGTAAGTCGCCTGTCCTACCGTCTAGAGACAGTGTTGCTATTTCGACCTGTGTGTGCGCAGGTGTGTCCACACACGTGTGTGCGAATGTGCATAGGTGTGGGTACAGCTGCCCTCCGTATCCGTGGAGAGAGCCCCTCAGTCTCGCGTACACCCGTTTTATTTTTTGGTGTTACCGGGGATTCAACTGGGGGTCTGCACACCGAGCTGCACCCCCAGCCTTCTTTTATTTTTTTATTTAGCGGCAGGTCTCACTGAGTTGCTAGTTGACCAGGCCAGCCGCACTTGCAATCCTCCTGCCTCAGCCTCCCAGAGTGCTGGGAAGACAGGCCTATGCCGCCGCTCCCGGCCTTCTCACGTACCTCAGGTCCTCTCTAGGCGGCACAAGGCCCCTTGCTGTGTGAGCGGTGTGGGGGGCAGACGCAGAGCTGTGGCCCGAGAGGTTTGCGTGTTGCCACCCGCCCGGCTTCCAGTGCGGAGAGCTCACCAGGCGGCCTGTCACTTGGCCTGGCTGAGCACCAGCCGGCACTCCGCTGTGACCGTTCTGAACACAGAAGCTCCACCGTCTGTCAGGCGGGACCGCGGGCCGGCGTCAGGACCGTGGAGGTCACCGGGACACCACGGGGCAGGGACGGCAGGCAGAGCCAAGCAAGGTGAGACGTGGGCCCCGGGTGGACGGCGCTGGGGAGGAGGAGGCGGGTGGCTCGGTGGCCCAAGGCCAACCCCAGTGGAGAAGCAGGTGGAGGGCGGCAGAGTGGAAGTGGAAGCGCGCGTCTTGTGGGATCCTGCAGGGGACCTGGAGGGGCGGGATGTGCGGTTCAGGACTCTGGGGTCCGGCCTGACTCAGCCTCCTGGCCAGAGGCTGGGAGGAGGCAGAGGCGGGGCAGAGCGGACCCCAGGAGCATGGCGGACACGGCGCCCGTCCGCTGGGCCACGCGGCCGCCCGCCGCTGAAGGCGGCCGCCCTCTCCTCCTCTGCCGTCGCGGCTTGATGAACTCAGACCCGGCTGACCCGGGCTCTGCCGGCCACCCGTGTTGGCGGACTCCCCGGTGGCAGAAGGGACGCCACGTGGCTCTCGGGGAGGTGGCGGGAGACCCAGCTGCCCCGAGTCACACCCCACATGGAGAGGCCCCGAGGCCACAGAGAGACCTGAGACTGGTGGCACCCCGGCTGCCCGGGTCACCTTAGACACCGCAGGAGAGGCTGGGGCCACCCCGCTGAGCCCTCCCGGAAACCCTGCCCCCGCTGGTGCTCCCCACGCTGGGGTCGGGCAGTGTGGCCCCTCAGGGGTCACTCTCAGCAGGCCGGGTCCCTACGACTGTTGGTGCTGAGGCAGGACGAGCTCTTCATACCAGTGTGCTGGACACACTCAAAACTGACATTAGAAAGAAGAAACTGACATCAGTAAAAATTTTAGTGTTTTTTTTTGATACAATGAAGTACTACTCTGCCGTAAAGAATGATAAGCTTGAGCCATTTCTAGGTAAATGGATGTATCTTGAGACCATACTCTTAAATGAAATAAATTGGACACACATGTTTAAATACCACATTGTTTCTCTGGTGTGAGAAACTGAAAGTGTAAATAAAGACTAAAATGTATTATATTGGGAAAGGGAAGAGATTGTTCAAATGGGAAAGGGAACAAGGGAGGGGGAACGGAACAGAGGGAGAAGAGAAGAAAGAATAGAAGAAAAAAATAGAAACAAGGCATTTGTAAGTAGGGAGGGAGGAGAAGTTGGAGGGAAGGGAGGGGAATGGAAAAAAGAAGCAGCAAGATATAGCGTGTCCTGGTACAAATTCCCTATGATGACCATTATCACTATGCATATCTAAAATGTACCACTAAAAATTAAAAATAAAATTTGATTTAAAAACACTTTATATGTACCCTAAGGAGCTTAAATAACACTTCAATTCCTGAAGTTTGGCCAGGGCAATCCCCTGCTTTGTGTTTATTTATTGAGGCATAACTCACATATGGTGAAATGAACAATTCTTTTTATTTTTAATTTTTTTTAGTTACCAAGGATTGAACCCCTTTGTGCCAAGCTACATCCCCAGCCCTTTTTTTATTTTTTATTTTGTCATTTAGTTGCCCAGGCTGGGCTCTGACCTGTGATCCTCCCACCTCAGCTTTCCTGAGTGCTGGTATTGCAAGTGTATGATGGCACACTTGGTTGAAATGCATTTTTTAAGGTTATAGTTAATGAGCTCTGTACAGACCCACAGAACTGTGACCCGAAGGTGGAGAATGTCTCCATGCAGTGCTGTGTCTACGAGAGCCGTATGTACGCTGTATCTGTTGGGGTTTGGTCCTTTTTCATTGCTATATAATATTTCACTGATGACAGCACCTTGCTGTATTTGCTCTATCCTGACAAGAATCTGAATCATCTCCAGAGTTTATCTGTCACAATTATGCTGGAGATAGTCTTGCGTGTGTCCTATAGTAGAAACAAACTTTCTAAATAAATGCAATGAGCAGATGTGAATTCCTTCACAGCTTCCTTTGGTCCTGACCAAGGTGAGCGCAGGGCGAGAGGGGAAGTGGGACTCTAGCTCAGAGGTCAGCCACCTCAGGCTCTGCTCTGCTCAGTGCTACCGCCTGAGGCTGAGTTCCCAGTATTACGACAGGGCTGCACTGCAGGAGAGACTAGGCCTGCGGACCTCCTGCCTGCCCCACCCTTGCTCTGGGCACAAACGTGGGCCCCTGGCAGAGTCCAAAGGTTACCCCCAAACCTGTCAACCCTGCAGCGTTCTAGCCGGCTCTGTGCCCCCCTCTTGGTCCTCCAGCCCCACCCAGCCCGCAAGCATCCCCAGGCACCCAGTCTGCACCGTGTCAGGCGGCCACCACAAGTTCAACCGGGACGCTGAGGCTCCCTGCCACCCAGGCGGTGATGGCTGACCTCCCAGAGACCCAGAGGCTGGAGGCTGAGCTGCTCGGGCCTCAAGCAGAGTGGACCAGCTGGTTTCAGCTGCAAGGATGACCATGGGAAGGATGGGTGGCTGGGCTGCAAGCCAGAGGGTCAGAGAGAAGGCTTGGGCGGGCTCAGGCCACTGGCCTGGAGCCGGGGCGTCTCCTCCCCCAGCACTGGACGCCGAGCCCGCCTTGCTGGGCTCAGCACCTGGTCGGTTGTCTTTGTTGATAAAAGAAGGATTATTACTATTATTATTTCCACACTGGGGATGGAAGCCAGGGCCTCTACACTGAGCTACATGCCCAGTCTTTTTTTATTTTTTAAATTCTAAGACAGAGTCTTACTAAGTCCCTAAATTGCCAGACTGGGCTCAAGTGTGTGATCCCCTTGCCTCAGCCTCCCGAGTGGTGGGGTTACAGGTGTGCACCGCCCTGCCAGACTATCGTGGATACATTCTTGAGTGGTTTAAAGACTTCGGGAGATGATCCCAACTTAAAATATGCACGCGTGCATTAGATAGCAATACACACGGTAGGCATATGTGGACATGTCACATGTTTGCATGTTGCATTTTTACTACATGTGAAGAGAGAGGGTGTGCACGTGGTTCCGTGTGCTTCTCCACCGCCCTGTGAGGCCGGAAGCCTCATCGTCCCCGCTGGACAGAGGGGGAGGCTGAGCCCGGGCGGCGGCCCCCTGCTGGGTCGCTGGTACTGCGACAGTGTCGCGTCTGTCTCTGAAGGGAGCACCGTGCGCGTGAGAAGGTGACATTTCCCCCTGGCAGAAACGCAACGGGTGTCATTTTGGGCTTGCTGTGTTGTTTTTCTGAAATTTCCAGTTTGCTTGGAATGGGGAAGCGCCCGTTTTCTCTGTCAAGGGCCAAAGGCGGAAGTCTCAGGCTTTGCGGCCAGACAGCCCCTCCGAGGGAGCCGCTCCCATCTGCACGGTGTGCGAGGAGGGGCGCAGCGAGGCTCCCACAAAACTACCTGCGGGCCTGGACTTCACCTCCTGGGCGCCTTCCACATGTCACGAAGGCGTCTCTTTCGCCCTCCCCCATCTAAAAATGTAAAAATCACACTCTGCTTGCAGGTCCTTCCCAGCCCGGGCAGGAGGCGGCCGGGTCACGGGCGGTGCGTGTGGGGCACAGCACGTTCTGGGCTGCCGCAGATGTCCCTCGGTCACGGTCACGGCTGGTGGTGTGGGCAGGTCCGCCCGCCGCGGTTCACCTGGAGGGCAGGCGTGGGTGGCAGTTCTGCCCTACAGCCGGCGCGCCGGCGGCCCAGAGTCACGCGGGTACCAGGAGGGAGCACCGGCCATGTGCAGACTGGAGCCGCTGGCGAAGATGTGGCTGTTGACCCTGTTCCTCCTGGGTCGAGCGGGAGCCTGCATCCCTCGGGAAGGTAGCGCGTCCCCTGAGGAGGGCCCGGGTCCCTCCTTCTCCTTCCCCTTCTCCTGGGACGGGGCATGGATGTCTGGGGTGGCAGCCCTGCCCGTGGGCGCGGATGCACTGGCAGTACAGTCTCGTTTTCTCCATGACTTTCTGTCACTCTGTGTCAGGGATATCTGCTCGCTCGGCCCTGCTGCCTTCATCTGGGCCGTGAGAACCCCCAGTTCCAGAGGCTGACATTTGTGGTTGGCGAGGTTTATGTGGTGCCACCAGGACCTTCCAAGGTGGAGACCCTGGAGAACATACGGGAGGAGGTCTCAAGTTCCTGTTTCCTTGCTTGAGTCACACCTGTGATTGTGTTCCGGGTTTGTTCCACCTGCTCCATGCTGGAAATGCAGTCATGACAAAGACAGACATACTTTTGTCTTCATGGAATTCTCAGGCTAAGCAAACAAGCACATTCTAGTTGGGGGACTCAGAGAAAGTCTCTCTGGAAAAATGACATTTGTCACATGGCCACAGTGAGGAGCAGGAACTACAGAGTTAGGGGAGACTGTTCAGGAAACAGAACTAACTGTATGTGCAAAGGCCCTGGGGCAGAAGTCTGACAGCCTTCAAGGCATGGAAAGCAGCTGATGTGACAGGAAGATGGGGGCAAGATGGAGGGCATAGTAGGTGGGGACACTTACAAGTAAAAGTGGAGAGAAGGCAGGAACCGGAATACACAGAGTCTCAGAAGTCAGATAGGTGATTTTGAATGTTATCCTAAGGGTGAAAGGAAGCAGGGGTTTCAGCCAGGGAGTATTGTGTGTAGAGGTGTGTGTGCATGTTTGCACACATTTATGTGTGTGTGTGTGTGTGAGCCTTACTCCTGGGGGAGATGCTCAGACCTTGGGGTGGAGGCCTTCGTGAGGGGCCAAGACAGACTTGCCATACGCCAGCGCTCACGACAAGGGGGGTTTCATCCATCCCCATATTCTGTTTTCTTTTTCCACCGGGGCTGCACGTCACGGAGACAGGAAGGCTGTGAGGTACCAGGTTGTTTCGGCCTCCTTTCTGCATCGTCCTAGGTTTCCGGAGAGGCCTCAGTGACAGGGTCCCTCTGAGGTCACGTCTTCCCTCGCCACAGCATGGCGCGCCAACCCGGGGCCTTCACAGCACGCACAGCCTTTGACGAGGTCGTAGGGCCCGCTCAGATGCACAGCAGTGTCCCCACGGGAGTGACGACGCTTCTCTCTGAGGTCCCGGTCTAGGATCACATGTGTTTCACTTCCACTTTTCCAGGCTTGGGATTGCTTTTTCCTTGGAAGTTGTAAGTGAAGCTTGTCGGCCTCCTTTGTCTCTTGTGACCTTGACCCGTCTGGAGATCTCTGGTCAGCTGGTTTCAGGTAGCTGAGGTCTGCCTGTGATTAGGCTGAGGTTTTGTGTCTGGGGCAGGAGTTCCAGAGAAGCGGTATGAGGCCCGTTCTTGGTAAATTATATCAGGGATCATATGACAGCTGGGTGTAGGGTACACGTCTATGATCCCAACACTCTAGGAGGTGGAGGCAGGAAGATTGCAAGTTCATTCCCAGCGTGGGCAATTTAGCAAGATCCTGTGTCAAAATAAAAAGTAAAAAGGGCTGGGTGTGGTGCACTTCTGTAATCTCAGCCCTCGAGAGGCCGAGACAGGAGGATTGCTGTGAGTCCCAGGCTAACCCTGGGCTATACAGTGAGATCAAGACCAGCCTGAACTACATACAGAGACCTTATCTCAAAAAAAAAAAACAAAAAAAAGTAAAAAGGGCTGGAGAGGTCGCTCGGTATAAAGGTCCTGGGTTTGATCCTCCGTACCACAAAAAATAGTGTTAAAAGGAATCACATGATATGGGTGTATTTTACATGAAGTTGACTTGCAGCCCATGGTTAGGGTGCCATTTGCCAGGCGTCTCCATGTTAAGGTCCTATTTTACTCTCTGTAGCCAAGAAATCTTCCGGGGGAGATGCTTTGAGAATGTGCGGGTACCCTGTTTCTCCTCCTGGGTTTGCCTGCGGAGCTTGCCACACAGACGGCGGCATAGAGCTTCCCAGTGGTGCCGTCTCTGTCCCCCGTGTCAGTGGGAGCTCCTGCATGAGGAGGAGCCGGTGCGTCTCCCCACTTATTCGTTCAACCATTTCCATCGGAGCGAGCACATGGAGCTCTGTTTTTTGGTGGGGGGGCTAGGGATGGAACTCAGGGCCTTGTGCGTGCTTGCAAGGCAAGCACTCTAACCGCTGAGCTAAATCCCCAGCCCCCAGGATCTCTATTTTATAATAGATTATTTTTTGATGGATGGGAAGGTGTAGACCACAAATTCTCTCCTGGACATGGTGAATCGGACGTGCCTGTTGATGGTCGTGATGTCTCTGGGTCACAAGTTCCAGGAGAAGCGGGCTTGGGATGCTCTATTCACTCCTCTCCCAGCTACTCCGTTCCCAGTCAGCCTTGCAACAACCTGCAGAGCTGGGCTGAGTCCAGTTTCTCTGTCTCCAGCACTATTCACAGGCCGGTGTCCAGAGTATGAATGAGAGAATGTAGATGGGTGGATGGTGGATGCCTGGATGCAAGATGGACAGATGATAACTATATGAAGATGGATGATGGAGGGTGGGGAATGGGTGGGCAGAGGGGTGGATAGGTGGATGGATGGATGGGTGGGTGCACTGGGTGGATGGATGAGTAGCTGGGTAGTTTTTTTGGTACTAAAAGTGGGTAGATTGGCTGAACTTCAAGGTCTGTTTTTCCTGGTTATCATGAGGACTCAAGTCTAATGCTTAATTCTCTCCTTGCTCCCTGATCCTGTTGGGATCCAAATGGTTGATGCTTTCACCTCCAGTTGCAACTGAAGAAAAAAGTAAGAACCGTGGATTTCAAACCTGTGTTTCTGTAGCTAGTGCCTCCCAGAGTCCTCTGGGTCTGGATACCCGCGTGGGAATCCGGGAAGGCTGGGGCTTGGATCTGGTACAGACTTTGCCCTGTGGTTGGGGGTGACTAATGGAGTGTGCTGTAGGGCTCTCCACTCCAAGAGCTGCCCCTTTGCCTCCTTCCTGGGAGGTGTGCACTGTCCCAGGAGGAGAGATGGGCTCCACCCAAATGACACCTTTGTGCACCCTGGACGCTTGGAGAGCTTATGGTCCTGGGGCCTCTGAACACTTAAAGATGACGGAGGACCCCAAAGAACTTATTTTGCCAATGTGGGCAATTTGTACTGATACTTACTTATGATACATTGAGCATTTTTAACTTAATAATATTTATTCATGCAAATGACCAAAAAGGTCATCAAAAGATGCTCGAGATCATTGGTCACCAGGAAAGCGCAAGTCAGAACCACAGTGAGATTCCCTTCACACTCCCAGGACAGGTGATAGCGAGTGCCGGCCGGCCGGATGTGGAGGACCCAGAGGACTCACACCTCGTGGGTAGGGAGGGAGGGACACAGCTGCTTCGGAAGACAGTCTGGTGCTTCCTGAAAGCGCTGAGCGTTGACTCACCCAGAATCACTCCTGGGTGCACTCCCTGACAGAAGGGGAAACATGAACCCACACAAAAACTTAGGTGCAGATACTTGTAGGAGCCCAAGCTGGAACAGGCCACTGCCTGTCCACCAGCAAACAGATCAGCAGAATGTGGTCTGTGCACTCAGGGACTACTCTTCAGCCATCACGAGAAACGGTGTCCCCACGCTGCCCATCATGGACGGGCCTTGCAGACTTGTGCTGAGTGACAGACGGAAGTCACGACAACTTCATAGCGTCTGATTCTGTATACGAGAGACTCAGCGAACAGAAATTCATAAGAGCAGAATGGAGATTAGTGGTTGCCAAAGGGCGGGAGTGGAAAAATTGTCAGGTGACGGCCAAGGGGTGCAGGGTCTGTGTGATGCCTGCACGAGTTGAAAATTTTAAAAGCCACCCAGATGGGTGAATTGTATGTTATGCAAATTATCTCAATAAACCAATTGCTAAAATATGTATCACTCCATTTAAAAATAAGAATAAACACACAGCACAGTAACATAAATAAAATACTTTCATAAAATGATTATTTTTCTCAAACCAAAAACAGTTTGGTGGGAAGAGAGCCATTGTTTTCTGTTGGCAAATCTCTTCAACGTCTGGCATAACAGATGAGCCTGGGTGGTGGCACATGCCTGTAATCCTGGAATTCACACTCTCACTCCTTCATTAATATTTAAATTAACAATTTAACATATTCACATTAGCGTCCACTAATATTTAACTTGATTATTACTTAAGACTTGTTATTTAGTCTAAAATGTTTTACTTCCATTTAATAGAAGATTCCCAGAGCTCAGAATTCAAAAAATTCTCAAGGCTGCACTGGAAGAATTTTCTTCTCTGTTCTTCACCCCATTCCCTCCCCAAAGGGACCCAATATTCCGGTTCCTCACAGATGCATCGGGGTAGTTTGCACAAAGGGAAGCGAGTGTATATTTACACACTGAGAATCTTGTCTCTAATTTTACACAGCTGACAACACGCTGTGCCCACTGCTCTACACGCACCTGGCTCTTTCCGACTGGCAGTGCGTCCTGAGAAGCCACCAGCTCAGCCCCATGGAGCAAGTGGTCTCACATTCATTTGTTTTTGGCTGTGTAATATTCTTGGGTGCATGTCCATAACTTGTTTAGCCGGTCGCTTACTCAGACTGTTTCTAATAGTTTGCTTTTTAAGGCAGTGCTGCCTGCCGACTCTGTCTGTCCATAGGATCGTGTCTGTGGTCGCTCCCAGCACCCGCTGTGGGTACCGGAGTCTGCAGTCTCTGATGTGAATGGGGCAGCGTTGGCACAGAGCCCACACACATCCTCCTGCATACTTTTAACGCCCTCTAGGTTATGTATAATATCGCAGAGATGCAACAGCTGCATGTAAATAATTGTATTGTTTGGGGGAATGACAAGAAATACATACACAGATGTAGATAGAGATCCGCAGTTGGTTAAATCCTGTGGATATTGAGGGCTGCGTGTACATTGGATTGGACAAATCTAGGTATACTTGTATCATATTATATAATTAATTATTACATCTATACTACCAATCTTATATTATCTATTACATCTGTTTTACCTACATTTATCTAGCTTCTTCTGTAAACATGGGCACCCGTACAGATCTCTGAAGCAAGTTCCTAGGTCCCCACACCTTTGCCAACACACAGTGTCCCCACAGTGGTCACAGCCGGTGTACGTGGCCAACCCCAGAAAAGGGTCTCTCACGTTTCCACACAGGTGACAGTAGGCGCAGAGGGCCTGGGGCAAGGGAGGAAACGTGCGGAGGGAAACGGGACGGATTGTGCCAACACTAACACCCTACCTTCTTCCTTTATGCCCTGTGCCGCCTCACTGGCCCCGGCTCTGTCTCTGTTTCCAGTCAGACGTAAGTCCCTTCTTGCTGTCTGTGTATCTGGAGCAGGGCTCGACCCAGACAGAGGGCGTTGGGGACAGCAGGCCTGCTGACCATGATGTTCCACCTGGGCACATTCAAAAGCACTGGGCTGGAACCGGTTCTGCAGGTGGCTGGGGCGGGGCCTTGAGGACTCTGAGGAGCAGAGTCTGTCCTCTGGTGCGGGGCTGGGTGTACGTGCCGTGTGGGTTGTGCGGGCTGCATACCTGGGACCCGGCTCGCAGGGCTCAGGAACCTCTGCTCCACACTCCAGTGGCAGCGTTGTGTGTGTTGGCTGGCCGGTTTTAGATCAGAGCAAGGCACAGGGGGAATGCCTTCCTCCTCTGCAAGAAGGAACCTTGGGCACCGATGACCTCGGGTTGGGGCGAGACCCTCCTGCGTGTCCCAGTAGGGAGGGACGGATAGGGTGGGTGCTGGAGAGCGGGAGCCCCCCCTCCCCGGCTTTGAGGAAGCGTGAGTCTCACAGTGCGCCCTCTAGCACGGGCACAGTGCCCATTCTGGCCCCATCCTAGCTCAGGACCTGGGGTTGCAGTGAGGCGCGAAGGGTGACCTAACTCACACCGCGTTCTTTCCCCACCTCCATGGGCACCTGGACCTGCCCGCCGGTGCCCCTCCTGCTGTGCAGTGCTGAAAGGTAAGGGTCTCCTTCTGTCCCCTCCCTCTTTCCCGTAGTCCCCATCACCAACTCGGCTTCCACCGGCCTTGCACAGCCCATTGCTCATCTGGGAACTAGAGATACCGAGAAGGAAGCGCTCCTCTCTCCCCTCCCTCTGCAATGGAGTGCTTCCAGTGGTCTGACCTTCAGCACAGCCCATGTGTGCCCCAAAGAAAGGACAGTTCACTCTGCAGGAAACTGGCTGTAACATCGCAGTGACCTGAGAGTTTGTACTTAGTCAGAGACCTTGAATTCCGTCTCTGCTTTCTGAGATCAGCTCAACTCCAGGAATCTAGGGTCAGCAGTTCCCCTGACTGATCCTGTTGCGGCCGCCACCCTTGCCTCTGTTTCTGCGCCTCAGACCTCCCGAGTGTGGCTGGCCTCACCGGGAGCTGGCCTGCATACTCAGCATTCATTCCTTCCCTGTCCCACCGCGCCCAAGGGGATGAAGGGAGCTGCGCAGTCTCCCAGACCACTCAGCGAGCAGTCGCGCAGCTCAGCGTCAAGCCTAGGACCCCGGAGTCACACGCAAGGGCTCTGGGCCACCCCCGGCAGGCCCAGCCCTGGAGACCCCGCATGTCCGCTTTGGTTTCGGTTTTCTGATTAAGGCTGCACGTTGGCCAGCACATCTGCTGGCGTCAGGCCACCAGGTGGCTCTGAGCGACGGGGAGATGGTGCGTGGGCTGCAGTCTGCTGACTGATCCCCCACGAAGCCTCAGTCTGGGCCCTGGCCCACCTCGCAAGTGAGGAGTAGAGAAAGCAGCGTTTGGATTGCTCGTCAGGTCCCCAGAAAGCACAGGCCCTCTCGGAGATGCTCCTGTCCTTCTCAGCAGGGTCGAGTGAGGAGTCCATAGAGGACGGTCTCTCTGCCCCTCCCTGCGTGACCACACATGAGACATCCCAGCTGCCCCTGCCCTGCCCTTCCCGTGGCACCCAGCTCTCCCCACGCACAGGCGGGGATGCCCAGGCTCTAGGCCACCTCGCGGTGGGGCCTAGTCTCCTCCTCCCTGCTCTCCACGGCCCCTTGCAGAGCTTACCTCCCGTCTTCTCTCAGCACCGGCATCTCATCTTGTTTCTTGGTTTTCTGATTATGGCTTCATTTCCTGACCCGTGGTGCCCAACACTCTGTGCCACGTCTGCCACCTTGGCCACCACGCACCCCTCCTGGATGGCTGCCGCCAGAGATCCTGGGTGAGTGCTGCCTCCCGCATCCACAGTGCCTGGGCGGGGACTTTGGGTGAGACTGGGTGAGGATTTCTGAGCACTGCGTAGGTGCCTGGACTCAGCCACGGGTGATGGATGGCAACGACAGGTGCCCCAGGTCCTCTTCAGAAACTTGGAGGCTGGTGGGGACAGACAAGTGGCTCCACATAATGAACTTGTGGTCAAGGACGGACCATATATAAGATGCTGGCATCCCTGAGATTCTGCCTTACCCCAGAAAGAATGGCCATCGTTAAGAAATCGAGTAATAACAAATGCTGGTGAGGCTGGCGGGGAAAAGGATCCTTTCTACATTGTTGGTGGGGATGTACACTACTACAACCATTATGGAAATCAGTGTGGAGATTCCTCAAAAAACTAAAACTAGAAATTCCATTTGACTTAATTATTCCTCTTCCAAGAGTTAAAGACACCATATTATAGCAATACATGCACTCCCATGTCTATAGCAGCAGATTTCATAATAGCTAAACCTTGGAAGCAGCCTGTATGTCCATCAGCAGATGAATGGATAAAGAAAATGTAGTATTTACACCCCATGGAGCACTATTCTGCCATAAAGATAAACCAGAGTCATTTGTAGGGAAATGGATGCACCTTGAGACTATAATGTTAAATGAAATAAATCAGACATGCAAGCTTAAATATTGCATAGTTTCTCTTATATAAGAAACCCAAAGTATAAATAAAGAGCAAAGTAAAAGAAAATAGGAAATAGGGTGATAGACCTTTTGCATATGGGAA
>PVJO010017394.1:0-41541 GCA_004026905.1 Hystrix cristata | reverse complement strand
TACCCAGGAGCAAGGGATATCTTTCCATTTTCTGATATCTTCTTCAATCTCCTTTTTCAAAGTACTGTAGTTTTCATTGTATAGATCTTTTACTTCCTTCATCAGATTGATTCCTAGGTACTTCATTTTTTTGGATGCTATTGTGAAAGGTGTTGTTTCCCTAATTTCTCTCTCGGTGAGTCTGTTGTTTGTGTACAGGAATGCTATTGACTTCTGAGTGCTGACTTTGTATCCAGCTATGTTGCTGAATTTGGTTATTAAATCTAGGCGTCTTTTGGTGGAGTTTTTGGGGTCTTCTATATAGAGTATCATGTCATCTGCAAATAATGATAATTTAACTTCTTCTTTTCCTATCCTTATTCCTTTTATTTCTTTCTCTTGTCTAATTGCTCTGGCTAATGTTTCCAGAACTATATTAAATAAGAGTGGTGAGAGTGGACATCCTTGTCTTGTTCCAGATTTTAGAGGTTTTAGTTTTTGACCATTTAGTATGATGTTGGCTGTTGGTTTGTTATAGATGGCTTTTATCAGGTTGAGATAAAGACCGTCTATTCCAATTTTCTGCAGGGCTTTTATCATGAACGGGTGTTGGATTGTGTCAAATGCCTTTTCTGCATCTATTGAGATGATCATATGGTTTTTGTCCTTGGCTCTGTTAATATGGTGTATCACATTTATTGATTTGCGTATGTTGAACCATCCCTGCATCCCTGGAATTAATCCTACTTGGTCATAGTGTATAATCTTCTTGATAACTTGTTGCATTCTGTTTGCCAGTATCTTATTGAGGATTTTTGCATCTATGTTCATTAATGAGATTGGCCTGTAGTTCTCTTTTTTGGTTGGATCCTTCTCTGGCTTTGGTATCAGGGTGATGAATTGAGTGTTTTTACCAAAAGGTACTTACTGATTTCTGAGACTGTATTATTTTTCTAGTGCTGATTCCTTTATTTTTCTTTTGTTTTAACTACTCTGCCAATTATTTTTATACTTCGTGGTGGGCTGTTTGTTGATGTTGGCCTCACTGTCTCTGTTTAGGTTTTCCTTGAGTAAATTCTGCAATGCTGGTTTGGTCGTCATAAATTTCTTTAGATTCTTTTTGTCATGGAAGGTATTTTTCCATGAATGTTTGTATTAGTTAATTTTCTCATTGCCGAGGCAAAATACCAGACACCCAAAGTTAAGGGAGAAGAAGTTTATTTAACTCACAGTTTGTGGAGGTTTCGGTCCATAATCGGCTGGCTCCAAGGCAGGGTGGCAGGGCAGAGGGGGCATCGCAGAGGAGAAACAGTCCATGGTGGGCAGAAGGCAGCAAAGCAAGGAAGGGACTGACAAGCCTCTTCCTGTCCCTTGTATTTTACCCAGGCTGTCCACCCTTAGGGCAGGTAGCACTCCCACCTTTAATCCTAGTTCCCTTAATCCTAGCATCACATCCTGGATCCCAGCAGAACTATGCCAGACCAATCAGTGGACTAATTTAGTAATCACACACTAGATCCAGCCACCTCTGTAAAGCTCCCCCTATGACTGCATGAGGCTTCAAGGGAACATCTTAGATACAAATCGTAACAATGTTGAAGGACAGTTTTGTAGGATGTAGTAATCTGGATTGGCAATTTCTTTTATGGCTTGAAATACTTTGCCCCAAATTCCTCTACTCTCTAAGGTTTGTGCTGAAAAATCGGCTGTTATTCTAATAGGTTTGCCTTTACATGTTACTTGGTGTTTCTCATTAGCAGATTTTAGTATTCTCTGTTTGTTCTGCAGTTCTGGGATTTTGACTATGGTATGTCATGGATTGGTTCTTTTCTGGTCATGATTAGTTGGGATCTGAATGCTTCATTTACCTGGGTATTCATTTCAACCCTTAGACTTGGAAATTTGGGGGCAACGATTTCAGTGAATTTTTTTACACCCTTAGATTCCCTCTCAACTCCTTCCTTAAATCCTATAATCCTTAGAGTCATCTAATTTGTAATCCTTTCAGAAACATATAGGAGCTGTTTAATCATCTTCTGCTTGTGTTTTGTTTTTTGGTTATCACTGAATATATAGTCTCCTACATCAGCCTTGTCCTCAAGTTCTGATATTCTATTTTCTTACAGTGCCTCCTGCCAAAACTTTCAAATGAGTTTTTCATTTCCAGGATTTCTGCTTGATTCTTTTTTATAATCTCTAACTCTTTATTAAAGTTGTCATCGTATTTCTTGCTTAACTCATTCATCTACTTATTTGTAACTTCTTTAAACTCATTGATCATCTTGTTAATTGAATAATGTAGCTGCTTACTTACATCTTCTTTAGGCTAATTGAAAATAGTGTTTCATCTGCTTGTTTGTCTCATCTTTGTTCTCTTTGATCATTTTAGGTTTGGTTGGTTTGTTTGTTCTTTGCTTGGAAATTCACCCACTTCAGTGCTTGTGAGACTAGCTTTTGGGGAGTTTTTGGAAGCATCTTGTTGGCTCATTTTCTCATGATTCTAGTTTTTTGTTGTTGTTCAATGTTGTGGGCCATTTGGGACAGAAAGCTCTACTTCTGCGCAGAGACCACTCTAGTGATCTCTTTGGTAAGTGTGTTTCTCCCTCTTATGTACCTTTTTCTTTGGTATGATTCAGTGTATCTGCACCTGCTCCACCTATTCAAACTGCTGAGTTTAGTCCCTATCACTGCCTTGTGACAGGAGAGGAAGTACAAGTAGTAAGAACATCCAAAAGCCAATCATATATCCACACCTACTTAAAACTTGTTTAAAAAGTTTTCAACTCTTTCAATAACCCAGAAAGACAAAGAATAGTAGAGATGAAGAATGGTCTGAAAACCAGGAGAAGAAAAGGGAAAGGGGGTGTGATAGGAGAATAAAATGAAATGAAATAACAAAGTAAAAATCAAAAAGAAGAAAAATGAGAACATAGGTTTTCTACATTTTTAAAATTTTTATTAGTACATATCTGCTGTATATAATGATAACATTCATCATAGGGAATTTGCACCTGTACGTATTACATCTTAATTCTTCTTTTTTCCCATTCTCCTCCCTCCCTTCAACCCCTCGTACTCTCCCCATTTAATAAAAGGTTTATTTCCATTTTTTTCTTCCATTCTGTTTTTTCCCCTTTTCCCTTCCTTCTCTTCCCCTTCCCTCTCCCTTGTTCCCCCTCCCATTTGAACATGTTCTTCCTGTTTCCCAATATCTATCCTCTGTTGTACACCTTATTTACCCTTTGGGTTTTTCACACAAGAGAAACAATATGATATTTAAACTTGTGTGTTTGCCCATGTTTATAGGGGCGCGGTTTGTAGTAGCTAAATCTTGGAAACAGCCCAAATGCCCATCAACTGATGACTGGAGAATATTTGCCACTTTAACAATAGGTACAAGATTCATATAACAAAATCTAAGACAAATCAAAAAATTATATACAGTAAATATCCACTCAGTAGAACAATTTTGCTCTAAAGGTAAAAAATTTAAAAGGAACAAGAGGAAAAAAATAGAGAAATACAATAAAAAAAAGAGATTAGAAGCAAGACTCAAGGGCAAAGGAAGATTTTCCAGGCCTTGGGAAACTGGTGGTGTCGATAGGAGAGAAAGAAATAAAGAAAAACCAAAAATAAGAACAAAAAACAGAAAAAATAAACCCCTAGAAACAATATTCACACTCACAAAAAATAAACACAAGCAATTAAAGAACAAACAAACAGAAATAAAAACACAAAAATAAAAAGAAAAAAAAATACGTGTCTCTGTGAATTCAAACCTGTGGTTATCTTCTGGGATCTATAGTTTTGTGGCAGTGTCCAATTCAGGGCATGACTCTGCTTTAACTGGTACAGATCCCGGTCTGTCTTTTAGTGGGCATGTTTTTCTAAGCTGTGAACTTCATATATGTTTTTGACTCCCTTTACAGATGGATATGTGTACATGTGTGCATGCACACTTGCACATACACACACGCCCCTTCCATCAGACAGGAATACTAGAGGTGGTTGGAGTTGGAGTGGTATCCTTCCCAGTGAGATAAGTCTTTGGTAAAGTCTTCCTAAAAGTAGGCCTTTGTTATGGAGCACTGTCTGGTGTGTTTCACCTCTTACTCTTTTTCCCTCTGCAAGAGGCAAGAGGAGCTCTTTCTTGGCTCTTCACACCAGAGAGAACAGGGCAGGGTTCTTGGAGGTAAAACCCATGAAGGTTTGCCCTTCCCCCTCTGAAACTGTGGCCCCCAGAAGTCTCTCACTCTCATACTTATCCACATTCAGCCCCTAACACTTCAGCTTATCACTGAAGAGTCCTTCCTTGTGCATGACTTCAGCAGCTTCTGTTCCAGGCAAGATCTCAGCTATGACCGTCTGCCTTTTCCTGTCTCCCCAGATTGCAGAATGATAGTTGGCCCTATACCCTCGATTCTCCACTCAATCTAAAGAAAATCAGTGCTTTGCAGTTGTCAGCTCTTTTCTTTGTGTAGGGATGACAGCAGTGACTAAATTCTTCACATTTTGGAGCTGTAACTACAAATCTGTATGAATGTTTCCTGACTTTCCCCTACTAACAGGAAAGCAGGGCTCGTGTTATATTCATGGCCATAATTCAGTGGTGAGATTCAGACTAAATGCCCCATAGGTGTTTAATGGATTAATTAATCTGTTGATTTCCATTGAGCATATTGATAAACTAGACACTATTCTTGGTATGGAGATATATCAATCAGAAAGAAATGCCATGTCGATGGTTGTTTTGGTGTGACGCATGGGGACACGTACTTGAAAAAGCAATAATGGTAAGCTATACATAAGAGGGTGGGGAGGGCCTGGAGCATTGCACACACGTGCCTAAACTTCCCAAACAAGAATGAGGTAAAGCATTGCCGAGAAGGAAACCATCATGAGCTGAGTTGTGAAGATGAGCAACTCAGGCCTACGTGAGGGAGCCTCACCTGGCAGAGGAGGCAGCACAGACCTCCCGGAGTCCACGTCAGATGGCCTGCACAGTGATTTTCTTACCCCACTTCAGGTAATGCTTACTGCTCCATACAAGGCCGGGTCCCTGTTAACTTACTCTTCACATCAGGGAAATGGTCTTAGACAGTGTGACGCTGAGTGACAGAGCAAGTGGCTTTGAGTCCAAAATCCATTTTCTCTCAGCTACAAAGATGAGTCAAGCAGGACTCAGAGTGTCCCGTAGGAGCTGAGCGCACACACGGACCGTCACAATGCCAAGGCGTCCATTGAGGCTGCTCTGTTATTACTCTTTTTCTTTAAGATTTCAGCCCTACAAGTACAGAAATGAAAATCAGGGCTGCTTTGCAAATGCCCACAAGACACTGGGGAGGGGGGTTGTCAAAGAAGGCAGGAAAGAAAAATAAATGTGGGCTTCTGCTCTTGAAACCTCAGCCCAGTGAGCCAGACTTTCCCGGAATCCTTCAGGCTGCTTCAAAGGCCTATTGTGGAAAGTCTCCAGATGTGCGTGGAAACCTCACTGGGAGCTTCCCAGGGAAGAGGCCTTTTAAGCTCGAACTGAGATGAAGGAGGCTGACATGACGAGTCCTACCAGGTGGCCCATGTTCTGAAGGAGTCCAGATTCTACCGTAATCTTAAGAAAGGGGGCAGGGAGGGGGCCGGTGGCCATCTCAGATTTCTGTGCCAAACAGAACGTCCTCTTTGACTGTAAAAAGCAGTGGTCTCTTTGGCTGGAGGAAGGGGAGGAAGCATTCCCCAAATGATTAATCTACCCATAAATTTTTAGTGACAGCCTGGTCATTCCTCCAGCATATTTTGGGAGGCCTAGGAAAAGATTTCAGGCTTGGAAAAGGTCATGGCAGGGAATGGTTCCTGCCCGTTCCTGCAGTGATGCTTCTAAGCATTCCAAGAGCAGAATCCTCTGCAGTTTTGCTCTGACCTCCTAACCTGAATCCTGTTTAAGCTGTCCTCCCACTGCCACATCTTTCCAAGGTTTGAGGCTCTACCTTCCTCTTCCCAGAGAGTGAAGTCAGAGGGACCCAGGTTCAAGCCCAGCTCTCTGCTGGCCATGTCATCTTTCACAAAGTGAGGTCGGTCAATCTCCCCATGCCTCAGTTTTCTCATCTGTAAAATGAGGGCAGCAGTAGGCCATACATCATCCTGTTGCTGTGAGGACTGAATGGGTTGCTGAGTTGCTGCACACAGAGTATGTGGTACAATTCCTGGCACACAGGAAGGGCTCAGTACATTTTCACCAATCTTCTTTCAATCCAGTTGTGTAGGGAGCCAGGGACTGTCCATTTGGCCTTTAAATTTTACTTCCGTGGCTCTTTAAATCCTTTCCTTGCATGTACATATGTGCTTAGCTAAGTATGTTGAGATCACAGTGTATTTAGGGGAAAGTCCTTTTGGTTCATCTAAATTTAGGCCTCCCTTTTGCGCTTCTGTTTACCACCCGCTTCCTATTTTAACTAATTAGAGGCATTGACACCAAGAAATGCTTCAAAAGAGTCAGGAGAACAGCTGGGAGCTGCTCTCGATACCCACAGCTGCCCCTCAACAGGCAAGCACGACATGCTGGTCCTGAGTCGGGGAAGCAGGGTGGGTGCCTGGGCGATGAGATGAAGAACGGTGGCACTGTCCACACCAGGTGAGGTGAGCAGGGCAGGGTTCTCACCCCTTGTCCTCCACCTTCTGGAAGGAGAAGGGCTAAGACAGCAACAGAGATGGAGAGAAGCAGCACCAGCAGAGAAGCAGTGGAAGGCCAACAGTCTAGCTAGTTAGTCCGGAAGCTGGTTACTTCATGCAAACCACTGTTACCCCCACCCAGACCACTGCAGTTGCTTCCCAGCTGGTCTCTAGCTCCAGGCTGTTTTCGTATTGGAACCTTAGAGGCCACAGGAAAATGCAAAGCTCATCCCTAAAATGTCCACAGTGGGTTTCCACCACTGAATTTAGGAAAAATTCCAAACCCACCAAATAGCCCTCACATGCCTGGGTGTATCTCCCCCCACCCCTGCCATGATTGCTACAGCCCACCCCACTGGCCTGTGTCCCTTCCCTTCTCTTCCCCAAGTCTTCCTCTTCTGGAGCTAGATCCCAAGTTGAGTCTGAGTGTCTCTCTCAGCTCATGGTCCCTTTCAATAGGTCCCCCATCACCCTCTCCATCCATGGAAAGCGGCTGGGTGTGCTGGACTTCCCTGTCTGGATCCTGTACACTCTTCTGGCGGAGCCCCCAGCCCAGGCAATCCCAGACCACGGCCTGTGTGATTCCAGGCAGCCACAATGTCTGAGCACAAGGCTCTACTATCTTCCCATCCACTGCTCTCTTCAGTCTTTGACATGTTTCTGTGTCCCCACATCTGCTACCCCTCACCACCCAGGGAAGCTGGAATGTGCCTCTGGAGAAAGGTCTGAGCCTCTGGACCTGTGTCAGGTGTCCAGAGGTTGCATTTACACTCCCTGACTATCTGGAGTTCACACTGCTTTAAAAAGGGGTGGAGGTGGAGGGATAGAGGGAGAGATGGAGGCAGGCAAGCACCCTCACATCTCAGGTGTCAGTGCCTGGTCTTGTAACACTTACAAGGATAACCCATTTTTTACTGAATAATTGCACTTAAAGCCCACATGACTGACTGATGTAAGCTGTGGCTGGCCTGTGAGATATTTGCAACATTGTTTCTCTTGACTTCTCTCCCTGCTCTTCCCTGAGTGGGATTGGCCAGAGCTGAGGCCCCCCTCTCAGGCAGCTCCTGCCCCTGGATCAGGTCTGTGAGACCTGAGAAAGGAGCTCTTTGCAGGTCCCCGTCAGCACGAATCTTCACTCCACCTCTTCCAAAGTGGGCCACAGACCTAAGCCCAGACATATAAGTGTGAATTAATTATACGAGATCTGACGACTTCTCCTGACACCTTCAACTGATGGGTCACTAACACCTGTGGTCTGCCTGTGGGGCACCTCGTATCCAGAGCCACCCTAATGCCACCTGTGCCAGGCTGGATCCATAGAGCGTGCAGACAGCAGAGGCCCCGGCTTCCTGGTACTCCGGGAAGAAGTGGGTCTCCGTGGTATGGACCCACCTGCTCTCGTGCTGTCTCACGCACGCTTCCCATCTCTGTGTGCCACACCACACTGCCCTCCTTCCTCCAGCCGGTTTTCCCTCCTGTGCTGGGCATGTGCCTCCCCACCCTTCGCCTGCTGATCCTATGCGTCCCTGGCATCCGAGCTAAGCCATAATGTCCACAAAGCACACAGATGTGGAGCTCGCACACCAGACCTCAATACCTGGGATGACAGAGACTCAGGAACGCTAAGGCCCACCCTTGCACCCGGTCCAGAAACAGGCCCTGTGTGCGGAAGACTCCCTTTGCTCAGACCCTGAAGGGGACTGCTCTCTGGCAGACAGAAAGGGACTCCAGAGCCAACTGCCTGGTGTCACCTTTGCTATATTGCTCTTCCTCATGCTTCAGAGGAGGAGGGCAACCCCAAGATCCAGTCTTGTTCTGTCCTTGTTCTAACGTGACAGATTATTCCTTGATAATCTGGCAAAGACTAACTTGGCTTCTGCAAAGAAGCTAGCAAAGCTTTCCTGTTCACCCTATAAACACAGTTTCGCCTGTCCTTCTGACCACTTCCACAAGCATTCATTTAGAGAACTTTTGCTCTTTGGAGTTCTACCCAACCAGGCACAGAAACTACAAGGTGGGGACATAGAAAGGTAGGGAGAACTTGGAATGAATGAAAGACATTCACACCACACACACACAAACTCTCCTGCTCCCCCACTCCAATGCCTACCCCCAAATGCCCTCCACATATGTTCTGGCCCCTCAAGAACCTCTACTCTACTTCCCAGCCTCTGTGTAAGGATTAGGCCACCCTCTTCCTTTAGCCCACATCTAGTCCCTAGTGAGTCTCAGCCCCTGTGTTTTTTCTCAACCCTCTTCAGCATATGTTCTCAGGACTGTGGCATTTTCGTCACTGAATTCACTGTGCACAAAAGTAATGAGCATTCTTAGCACCTGTTTTATGCAAACACCAAGCTAGGAATTACTGGTTACTTATCTACCCACCATCCTTGCCATGCAGACTCCTTCTCTGTAGGACAGACAGTGAAGGCTTCACAAAAAAAGAAACTTGCTAAGGCCACAGGCTGGTAAGCTAGAGCATGCATCAAACCAGTTCTCTTTGTTTCCAGAACTCATGCCAATGCATGCTGTTCAGCCCAGGTGTGCTGTAGAAAAATAAGTTGACTTTTTTTAAACAAAGAAATACATCTGGTATTCTTTTGTCCCATGCATTAAGCAGGAGAGGGGATCTCTACCTTGGGTTTATTTCTTCTCTATATGCCTAAGCTCAGGAGCTGAGAACAGGGAAAGCACACATAGGACTTTATGTCCCAGTCTGTGACAGCCAGAATCCTAGCACAAAGAAAGAAGAGAAGAAAGAGAGTGGCAGAGCACAGCTAAACCAGGCCTCGTGGTTGGTGCTACACAGACTGAAGACCAGAGAGGTTGCTTAGCTTACCTGAATTCACACAATTTACAAATGAAGGGAAGAGCCTAGACAAGATCTCCTGCCTCTTTCCACCGAATTCTCCCAATCAGATAAGCTTCCTCTGTCCAAACAGAGGAAGCTTCAAGAACATTAATTTTGCACTCTTCTAAAAGCCATGCTGAGCTACACTAGAGGTAATGGGCATTGAAAAGATGTTCTCAGAGAAATTCCCAGCTGAGCACACAAAGAAGCAAGTCTCTAAGGAACAGAGTAAGGATTGTCTGAGGGGATCTATGCTGGTAGGATTACAAAAATCATAATATATGAATACAGAACATATGGAAGACATCAGCAAAGCCTTCCACTTCTTCCCATATGTAAACTCAACCTTTGCCTAAAGTCTTTAAGTGAACACAGATGCAGTGAAACTAGGCACCAGATGGCAGACAAGAGCTGGAATAAAAGGTGAAGAAAGTTTTTGGTTTACTCAAAAATGGAGAAAAGCCATAATCTAAAATGCCATGGTTTCCCCAGAATGGCAACCCAGAGTCACCAAACCCCAAATCAAGCCCCCAAACTGACCAAAACTGCCATGACAAAAACTAGAGTAATCATGGTTGGGAAGCCGTAGAAAAGAAGCCACTCTCTTACATGAGCAGGATCCAGTGTCTAAACAAAGTGGTGATTCTTAGAAATGAATGAAATGGTCAAAGTAGAAGGACCAGAGATGGATAGGAAAGTAGCAAGAGTCAGCTTTCGCCGAGGTTTACATGTGTCAGGAGCTTTGCATCCTTGATCTCATTTAATCATGACAAAATTTTACAAATGAGGAAATTTCTCAAATGGATCAAAGAGGTTAGGCCAGTGCTCCTCGCACTCCATTCCAGCTTTGTAACTCTGATTTCAAGTCTTTTACTCTGTTCTTGGACCATGAAATATTTGACAAAGAAAGTATGGCCCCTGCACGATTCCATTCAGTTCATAATTCCTAAGCATTTACCATATGTCAAGGTCCTAGGCATACCCCTGGGTTATAGCAAAGCACCAGACACACAGCGGGAGCCACACAGCTCCTCCTCTGTCCTTCCTGCCCAAACCACTGGACATAAGTGGGTGGGAAATGCCCTGAGGAGAGACCAGAACAAATATGGAGTGGGGCAGTGCCCTGCTCCATTCTAATTTCACTAACGGCACCCTTGCCTGTTTGTCGCACCTTGGGGTACGAATATTTGTAATAAGCATCAGTAATGTCCGTGCCTGGGAGTGTCCTATGACTTCTTTCTTTTCAGTGTGCATGAGTTTATATGCTGGAGGCAGAAAATTCTGCTAATGCTTTAGCTTCAACTAAAAGCTTGAATGAACATTCAAATATGTGCCCTTCTCCCAATTCAAACAAACTATTCATTTGCTTGTGGATGGAATGATAGCTTGGAAAATGCTATCAAGCTACACAGCCATATCTGCTAACTCTACAACTATCTATAATTCTTATCTTGGGAAAGGCACGCAATTCTTTGAGTTTTAGTTTCCTTGTCTCTGAGATGGGATTAATGTATATCTTGAAGGACTCTTGAGAATCTTTTCATTTTCCTTCTCTCTGCTCTCTTTCATATATGGAGTCTCCACGTAGTCATTTGTTTTTTTATTAGTTTGCATTGTCCACGCCTTCCCAAATCCCAGGCCTGGAAAAATCCAGCTTTCTGAACATTTTAAGTCAAAACCAAAGCAATGATTCGGCAGTCTTCTATCATTATACATCATCACCAGAGGTCTCCCTTGCCCCTGCTTTCTAGTTGACTTTGGCCAGCAGGAGGCACTGTGGGACTCTAGAGGAGACAGCAAAGACATTTACTCCCCAGCACTCCACTGACCACTGCTGCGGGTTAGCCACATCTGCGCACCACCTGTGGACCTACTGTGGGCCCCAGTTCCTACAGGTAGTCCTCTTCCTAGTGAAACTTGTTCTTTCTCCCTTTGTTCCTTCTGGCTAAGTGGTAGCAATGCCTCCCAGTGTTGCTAGTCATCTGGTACTTGTTTTTCTGTCCACCTTCCTAAACAGATGGTTTGTTAAGCTTACTTCAGCTATCCAGAGTGATTGTCCATCTATTTGCTGATAGGAACCTGACCAACAAATGTCAGCTCAATTTTCCATTTTTCACAAAACATATCAAATCTTCCCAATTCTAGTCCTAATCTGCCTTCTCACAGATCACGTTCTGTTTACTCTTCACCAGCTATCTCAGGGAGAAAATGAAAGCCATTAGAAAGACACCTGATGCTGTGGTCTGCCTGTTCCCCAAAGCTCATGTGCCAGAAACTTCATCTTTAATGCAACAGTGTTGAGAGGTGGGGCTTCGGCAGGAGGCCAGGCAGAGCCCCCAGGAATGAGGTAGTGCCGTTATTGAGGGGTAACTTAGCTGAGGCAGACGTGGGTTCCTGACGAGTCTGTTCCCTCTCTGTCCCTCTTGCCTTTCCACCTTCTGCATGGACTGGCACATTATGAAGGCCCTTGCTAGGTGTGGCCCCTCAACATTGGACTTCCCATCTCCAGAACTATAAGCCAAATAAACTTGTATATAAATTACCCTGTCAGTTGTATTGTTACAGTAGCACAAAACGTAAGACAACTGCCACTAAATCTTCCCACTTTCTTACCTCCAAGGTGTGCTGCTGGAACTGGCTCACACCTGCTCACAAAAACAGATTCTACACATCACTTCCCTCCTTACATTCAGTGCCGTTGTGTTACTAGCTTGAACATGGCCACAGTGGAAGCATTTACAACACAGAAATTGATAAATTTTACAATTGAGGACTTTTTATGATAGGGCAGTTGCTGAACACATCAGCATACCACTGTTTATGGCTTTCTTCTGTCTTCCACATCTATTATAGGAGAAATGTCCCACCTTTTGTCAGAGGCTCTTTCATGTCCCACTGCCTCTGACGTCCTGTTCGATCCAATATCCTCTCTCATTTCTGTATGTTTGGCCTCTGTCAATACTAACTTTTGCTCATCAGAATAAACATTGCTGTAGATCTTTGCTATACAGTACATTAGCCAGTAGTCAAATGTGGTTATTAATTTCTCGAGATATGTGTAGTCTAAGTCAAAATGTGTAAAACACACACCAGATTTCAAAGACTTAGTATGAATAAGAGAGTGCGAAATAGCTCATCTATTATTTGTTGAAATGATTTGTGTATATGTTAAATGAAATATATTAAAATTAAATGTACTAGTATTTTTAAAGTGTCTACTAGAACATTTAAAATTACTTGTGTAGTTCATATTATTCCTGTTGGGTGTGCTCCTATAAACTCTCCTACCTGAAAAATAAAATCCTTTCTTCTACCTATAAGCCCTGCAGTCACTGCCTCTCATTGAAAAATATTTTATCCTCATTATCATGATTTCTTACGAATTTCTGATGAAAGCTGGTCTTCATTACATTCCCAGAATTCCATCAAAATCATGCTAGAGTAGGTCATTCAGGCCAAATTGGGGTATCACTGGGCCCAGATGGCTTTTTAATTCTTACTCTTTTACCTCTGGGAACACTTGAAAAGTGTACTCTCTCTTCATCAAAGCACTCTTCCACTGACAGTAGACCGTCTTGATTTTCCTCCTGCTTCTCTGAATGTTTCTTTCCAAATTACTTTGCCAGTTCCCCTTTTCTGTATTGTGTAGTCATCTTCTACAGGACTGTATCCATCTTTTGCACATTCAATTTTATTTCCTATTCATGTGCCAGAAGTTCTGCAGCTATCTATGTAGTATCTCCACTTAAGAGACTTCCGAGCATTACAATTTAAATATATTGAAATCTGAACTCAGGATCTCCATGACTGCCTGAATAAAGGGCATTAATCCAGTAGTTGGCACTCTCTGTAAATGGTACCATGTCTACCTCATCTTTCCTGTCAGAACCTCAAGGACATTCAGAACCCACCCTCTCCTTCCCGTTCTGTCTCTCACAGCATCCTTCTCAACTATTTGTCATTTCTCTTGAATCTTCAACTTTGCTTTAAATTCCAGTGACCACCCTAGTCCAGGTTATCCTCATAACTAACCTGGACTGTTCCAAAGGCCTTTTGAATGGCCTCCTTGCCTCCACTTTTACCACATTCTAATCTGTTTTCTGCACAGCACCCAAAGTGATCTTTTACTAACATGAAGAGAATCATTCTTTCTTCCAACATCTTCCCCTTGAACTTGACATAATATAAAAAATATTTAACCTGATTTAAAAGGCCATCCAGAAGCTGATTCCTCCCTTGATTTGTAGCTTTATCTTTTATGCACTTTTCCTTCAGTCCACCTACTTCCCACCATCTTGTGCTTCTTTCTCCCCTTTTGTATTAGGATTTTCAAAGGACTAGATGTAATAGAGGACACATGAATTTATAGGATTATTTTATAATATTCACCCAAAAACTCAAATACAGAAGAGTGCAAGAGATCTGTCCATGCTCTAGAGACCCAAAGAATCCAGCCGAGGGCCTGGACCCCATGGCAAAGCCCCTGACAAGTCCAGCCAGAGGCCTAGAGCCCACAGCAATGTCTCGTACAAATCCATATCAGAGATCTGCACCAGAAAGGCCCAAGGACCAGTGGTGGAAGCTAGAAAGTCTGCACCAGCAGGGTGAAGGATCCGTGCCCAAAGGCTGAGGGATCTGCACTGGAGCCAGGAAACGATGCTCAAAACAAAGGCGAAGACCAGCACTCCCCCAAGAGAAAAGCAGCCATTCTGGGTGATAGCAAGTACCTGAGCTCTGACGACAAGAACAGCCGAGTTCATATCAGGAAAACCAGCCACAACAGAGCGTCTCCTGGGAAATCAGCAACATCCAATCTTCCCCTCCGATTCTCCTCTTACGTTGCTCTGGCAACAGTTTTCAGGTGGGTTTTCTATACCCAGAACCATGTTGACTCAGTTCAGCTGGGTATTCCTACTCGAGTTGAGCATTTGGCTTGCTCCAAGGGTAAAACAGCATGGCAGAAGAAAGCTAGGCAGCATTGAAGTGGCGGGAGGAGGAAGTGTCAGGGACCAGAGTACTCCCAGGTCACACCCTCAGTGAGCCACCTCCAACAAGGCCTCACCTCCTAACAGCACATTTAGCCATAAATTCATCAATACATTAATCCACTGATGAGCATAGTATCCCCATGATTATATTGCCTTCTAAAAGCCACATCTCTGAATATGTAAGCCTTTTGGGGGACATTTTAAATCTAAATCATAAAAAGGCTCATGTTCATCTTTAAAAATACAGTTAGTCCTTCATTCAGAGTTGCCAAACTCTTAACAATTCCAGTATTGCTGAACAGTTCAAGTTCAAGGTCTCCTCTGAGTCTCAAGGCAAACTCTTAACTATGAGCCCCTGTAAAAGTGAAAAAACAAGTTAAATAATTCCAACATACGTTGGCACAGAGTAAATATTCCCATTCCAAAACGGAGGAATGTGGAATATGAAGGAATCGGACCAAAGCAAGGCTGAAACCCATTAAATCCTATAGCTCTGTGTCTAGCACCCAGGCCAGGTTTGGTGAGATAGGAGCTCTGAGGGGTTTGTGCAGCCCCACCCCTATGGCCTTGCAAGTGGCAGTCCACATGGTCTCTCTGCTGAGCTGGCTTTGTTCACTGCCTGCAGTTTTTCTCAGCAGACACTCCACATTCCTGGCATCTCCAGCTTCCTGGGACTTTTACTGCACCTTTGGCCTTACTCTCACAGCTTCAAGCACCAACCTTTCAGAGGCTCCTGGAAGGGACTATCACCCTGTCACACATTTTTATCTGTCCTTTAAGTCCTTCTGAAATCTGGGTGGAAGCTATCATGACCCCACAAGTCTTGTATTTTGCATGCCTGAAAGAACAACACCACAAGGATGATTCCAGGGTATGCCACCAGCTTAAGCAGTAGGCTTGGCCCTTGGACCTTGGCTGCAACTGCCTCTGAATGTCTGGAGGGCTGAACTCAGGGGTACACTTCCACAGGTGGCCCCAAATGAGCAGAGTACCCTTGAACGCTCTTCCAAAGCAAAACCTGTCAAAGGAGTTTAGTGTTTTACACTCTTTAGTCTGTGGTGAGTAGCATCTGGCCATTTCCTGAGATGCCTTCATGGCATCTCTCCTATTGTCTTGATTCAAAATTCTTGGCTTCTTTTTAATGCTACTCGCTTCAGCAATCCTGCTGTCTTTGGCTCCAACTTTACAGGTTCTTCCTTCTGATTAAGCTGCTGCAAGATTTTTACATCTTTTGGCTCTGCTTTTTGCTCCTGATTCTCACTCTAGATCTGGTTAAAAGCAGCCAGCAGTACCCATGCCACGACCTGAACAATGAAATTGAAACTTGCCTTGAAATTTTTTCTACCACATTAATTAGTCCTCCACCAGTTTAATTAGTCCAACACTTTTGAATTCAGTCTCACACAAAGTCTCAGAATACAGGCATAGACAAATTCTTTGCCAAACTGGAACACATATGACCTGTGGTTCAGTTTCCAATAGAGTCTTTGTTCCCATCTGAATCTTCATGAGCCTGGCCTTTACTATCTGCATTCCTATGAGCTTTCTGGTCTTCTGAGCTCTGACCAGAACTGTCTATTAAGCTCTTCTTACAGCCTTCTGAGTCTTCTTTAGCTGGCATCTCCGAACCTTTTCCAGCTCCTCCCCCAAACCAATTCCAGAGGCTTCTGAACCACATGATCAAGTACAGTTACACTAATGACCCAACTTCTCTAGTACTAGTTTTCTGTGTTAATCACCTGCACCTGCAACTTAAAGGAAGCGAAATTTATTTTGGCTTGCCATCTTCAGTGATTTTATGCTACAGTTGGTTGACTCCAAAGCAGAAACAGCATGGTGGAAGGGCATGGCAGAGGAAATATGGTCATATCATGGTAGCGAGGAAACACAGAGATAAGGAAGAGACAAGAATACACCCTTCCATGTCATACCCCCATTGACCCACCTCCAACCAGGCCATACTTCCTAACAGCACAGTCTGCCATGAACTTATCAATGGATTAATACACTATTAAGTATAATACCCCATCACCCAGTCACCTTGAAAAGCTGAACCTCTAATACATGAGATTTTTGTGTGTTATTTTAGATCCAAATCACAGCAAGATAATCCATAAGCCCCCACACTCGACTAAACTCTCAGTTCCACTCAGCGATAGCACCTGTGTTTATCCACACCTGTCTGGTTTCCTGATATATCCGTAGTGCCTGACATAATGCCGGCACACAGTAATTATTGAGTAACTTTGAACAATAAAACTAACATTATCTGGCTCAAGCTTCCCATTTTGCAGAAGAGGAAACTGGGTTCCAAAGAAAGGAAGCATTGTATTCAAAGTAACAGAGTCCAGACCAAGAGTAGCACAGTCCTGGTGGCTCCTCATTTCCAGATGAGTTTTTTCCAGTACATCTTGTGCCTGTGTATATTATCGTGTCTAAAAGGAAGCAGACTGAAATTCCCTGTCTTGTGAAAGCCAGAACAAGTCATATTTGTAAACATAGCTGACATTGTTGTTTTCTTTATTTGTTTTATAGAAAAAGCCTGGAAGTCCAACCCAAAAATAAATTCCATGTATCCAAATCTAGAAGTCCCACAATTTTGATTGTTACAACCTTCTTTTTGTTCATTGTTTATCTTCCTTCCCCTCATTAATCAGGAACATCAGCTGGGACTGAGTATGCAATGGTATCTGCATTCCATACTCTTTATCACTGACAGTCCCAGGCAGCATGTCAAGTGCAGCAGAAGGCTAGGAAGAGCTGTCTTTAAATAGTAGCACTCAGGAGAATATTACGAGCTCCTGTGTAGTGCTAGGGAAGAGATGGACATAATAATCGTTATAATAAAAATAGTCACATTTTTTAGCTATGTGCGACAGGCACTAATTTAAATGTTTTTCATGCTTTTTTCTCTTTTGTCTTAAGACCTCCATAATTATTTATATTATTTCTGTTTTATAGATGAGTAAATTGAGGCACAGAGAAGTTAGTAAATTCTCCAAGCCACTCAGCCAGTGGAACAGCCAAGGTCCCAATCCAGGCAGTCAGAGTCCAGGATCTTAATTGCCTGACAGCTGACAGTGAAGAACACACTGACATAATGCCTGGAAAATATCAAAAAAGTACAGCTGAGCAAGATCCCCACGTTGCATTATATAGATGTCCCTGATCCCATTCCTGTCATTCATTAATTTGTTAATCCACTCAATCATTCATTTTTTCAACATCATTTTTACATTATTTATATATCAATTCTTGGAAATATAGATAAAATAAGTAGGTTCTATGTTTCACAGTCCAATTAAAGAAATACTAAAAGTATACAAAAGTATTTCTAATAATTTTATGCTTCTTTGTGCTGAGTAATAAGATAGAGGAAACTAGAGGGATTGAGAACACAGAAAAGATCAGAAGTGAATGTAAAAGGACACAACTATGATTATCCTGGACTTTGATTCCTTTTCCTTTTCTCTCTCTGTCTGACCGCCTACTAGTTTCCCAATTTCCATAAAGTGCTTTTCTTTCTCTGGCTCTTTGGTGTAATCCTTGATATCCCCAACTCCTAGCTCCAGATTCTACATCATTGCTTATTATTTTCTCCCTGAAATGAATTCAAGCTTTGTAGAGGGATTCTGCATTGTAAGCCAGTCCAAAGGCCAGCTCCAGTGGCTACACTAGGGTTCTCAGGCGCCACCACCCAACAATGTAAAACCATATATGTGCGCAAACACCGGTGGGTAGAAAACCTGTATCCTGGATAATTTGGTTATTTATCTGCTTAAACACAGTTTGGCTGACCTAATGACTACCCAGTGGGTACCTTACCACTCAACCATTGTTCGCTATGTTAATATTATCATATGTTTTGATTCTTTGCTATCAATTATGTCTTCAAAACTGTCGGCTAAAAAGTCTTCTGTTAAGGAGTTAATTTGAGGTAGGCAATTCAAATATGAAATGGCCCAACAGCTTTCAAAATATTCCACTTACTCCATTTGCAATGTCCCACTGGCTGCTCCATGCTAGTCAGAGTTTCACCCTTAAAGCGATAAATGAAACAGATCCTGGATAAATGGTTTCTGTTGATTGGAGATACCCATCGAATTTAACAATTAAGAAAATATGAATGGTAGTCTTGTTGGTAAATGTGTTTGGCATAATGTGTAAGCTAGGTAAAGAGGAAATTAGTGCTAATAGAGGAATATGGATTGAAAGGAAAGAAAGGGATCAAGAGTCTTGAAATTGCCTTGAGGTGAAAAAGGATATTTAATAAAAATGATATTGCAAATGAGAGAAATAGACTGAAAGGCAATGGAAGTCAGAACATGGCTATCAAGACACCGGAATATGTATAAATGTAGGTGCCCTAGTATATGCTCAGCTTCAGAGTATGGCTGTTGTAGTAAGTGTCGAAGTAAAATAGAGATGAGGACCTTTGGACTCGGATATGTGTTGAAACCGTAAGAATGGAACATCGAATGGTGAGTCTTATAAACAGATCCTGAAGTCTTCCATAATGATGAACAACCAGATGGTTATGGAGGCTGTGGTGTAGGCGCCATCACCTCATTCAACTTCGGGCTGTGAGCAAGCGGCTGACAGTGAGAGCAGCGAGATGTGGAGGAGGCATGTGTCACTGCGCGCCATCATTAGGTGGTATACACGTCCCTGGAGCAGACATTTGTGTTTGTCTGGAAATGATGGAGGGGAACCATGACAACACTGACAAATGCCTTTCCCGGGCCACCTGCCCATCTACCTGGATACACATACATGCAACTGTAACCTCCAATCGCTTCTGTGCAAATAAAGTTTATTTTAGTATGTGGATAAATAGTAATATAATAATAATATCTATGCTTTAAGTATTTAGCATCATAACAGATATTAAAATTCCCATTCTTAGGAGGAACTGAAGCTCAGAGTGGTGAATGCCTGAGCCAAGGTTTGGATGGTGGTCTATACATCACTAAAGTCCTTGTTCCACAGTGAGTTGTGAAGAATATAGTTTCTAGAGTTGTATATTTCTTCATCTTTCAATGGGAGATACAAAGCTGGTGAAGCGTTTGGTACAGTGCCAGCCATGCTAAGTACTCAGTAAGTACTAGCAGCCACTGTTATTACAGACATTGAGTTATTGTTATTGTTCGTATTATTGTTCCAGTATGGCTCACTGCAGTATTTTACTTCTCCTCAGCCAGATATATTAGCAGGATCATTTCTCCTCCAGCCAAAAGTGACTAGATGAGTGTTGGTTTACAGTTTTGGAGTCTATAATCTGTCTGATGCATTTCACAAGAAGCTTGATATTTTGGCATTTAGATAACTCATAAGAAATGAGTCAAATTCACATAAATAGAATGAATACTTGTTTACTGTTTATATTTGGACCCAGCCCTTAGCAATAGGGCTATGTATTAGGCCCGGTCTCAGAATCTCGTGACAGAGGTAAATAGTCTTAGCTATGATAGAACCACTCCCCGTGCTGTGCCGGACTGCGATTAGATGGGAATGGAGGTGCACCTTGCTGGGGAAGCCAGTGGGGGTAGGCCTGTCAGGCCGGGTCTAGCGAAACCCCTGGAAAGTGTGCCCTTGGCAGTCAGAAGTGATTTGTCAACTAAAAGTTAATCAAAAAAACACTTGCGTGTGGAGCCAGTAGACTGCAGAGCTGGCAAAGATGTGAGAGATAGTTTACTCCAACCCCCTCATTCTACTGATAAGGCAAATAAGTCCCAGGGAGGCGAAGGGTCTTGCTTAGGGTCATACAGCTGGCAGTAATTTTGTTTCAAAAAGTAATATGAACGATCTTTTCTATACACCAAAGAATCCACCTTCCTGTCCTTGTAAGCACAATATAATAACCATGATTAGATTTGCTTTGACAGTGGGGAAAGCAACTTTTTAGAATTTTACAGCGCCCCAAAGTTGTCAGATGAAGATAAATTGTCATGAACTAAAGTTGCAGATCTGCCTGTTGACAGTGAGCTACTCAAGGAATAGGCCTGCTCTTAGTCATGAGCCAAAGCACGTTTCAAATCTTGAGTTAGCCTTTTACTACCTCAGGCAAATCTCTACCTCTCTGAGCCTGTTTCCTCATTCTGAACTTCAGTGAGATGCTACTCACAGAATGCTTGGACAAAAATATAAATGTATAATCCCCTTGTGTTCTGGGGGGAAAATATAATAAGCCTGGTTACTGGCACCTAAAACAAAGCAAAACAAAACAAAACAAAACATGAACTCCTAAAAACCAAAGCTCTTTGAATCTGTGGAATCTCCCGTGGTATCTTTTTGTATGCTAATAAGATGCCCAAAGGGTTAGGAGCCCCCAGATAACTTCAGCATGAGAATTGGTGGTCAGAAAGAACAGGGTACCATTAGAGGACTGGAACTTTCAGCCCCTCCTCTGACCTCCCAGGGGCTGGGGCTAGGTGTGAAGTTCCTCGCCAGGGGTCAGTGATTTAATCCATCCTGCCTGTGGAATGAAGCCTCCCTAGGAACCCCTAAGTGATGGGTGCAGGCAGCTTCTGTGTTGGTAGACATATGGAGGTACTGGCAAGATGGCCCACTTGGGGAGGACACTGAAGAACACTGCACCCCCTCGCCATCCACGTATCCTGTCCTGTGCGTCTCTTCCATTTGACTGTTCTGAGCTGTAGCCCTCGTAATAAGCAGTAATAGTAAGTAAACTATTTTCTAAGTTCGGTGAGCCCATTCTAGCAAATTATCAGTCGTAGAGCGCGAGAGGGTGTGGGAACCACAATTTACAGTCAGTCAGTCAGAGGTATGGGGACATCCAGGACACGCGCCTTGGCATCTGCAGGAGGTGCTCTTGTGGAACTGAGGTGCAGGCCTCACCCAACTAGCTAGTGTGAGGACTGAATTGCTAGACACCAGGAAGGGAATTGGTGGGCGTAAGAACAATCCCACACGTTTGGTGTCAGAAGTGCCCAGAGAGTCAAACTCTAAATTACTTTGTTTACCGATTTGTTCAACAAATACTGATGGATTTCGTGTTCTCTCAGACACAGTTGTTAGTACAATGAATGAATCAAACAAAAGCCCTGCCACGTGGAACTCGCGTTCTAGCAGGGTAACAAGGGTCTAAGGTTTGTGCGGCATTTCCTGTGCGCTGGGGCTGTTCTGAGTGCGCCAACTCAAATCACGCGCGTGGTCCTTGGAGCAATTGCAAGCCGCGTGCTGTCATCAGCTCTCAGGTGAGGAACAGCTTTAAAGAAAGCAAGTAAATTGCTTGATCCTGAACATACAGCTAGTCAGTAGGAAAGCCCAATTCCAAACCCTGGCAGTTTGCTGTAGTCAGAATCTATTATTTTAATCACCACATTGTCTTTTCTCTCTTTCTGAAAAACGCATCCTTACTGGTCTGACTGTTGCAAAGTGGGCCAAAGTGGAACACGAGAGCCTTTAGGAGGTGACAGTCAGAGTTGGGTACTGGCATTCCCATTATGTAGGCAGGAAAACGGAGGCTGAGTCCACATACAAGGTAAGTACTCAAACCCGGATCCAATCCCAAGCCTGTTTATCTCTAAAAGACTACTTTTCCACTAACAGTTCCATCTCCTGTAATGGAACCTTAGACAGCCTCCATCCCCCTCCTCTTTTACCATCAAGCGACTAATTGAAGGTATATTTCAGAGTCAGAATTGGAGAAAAGGACATTTAAATTTTATTTTCATTTGGTTGGCCTTTTTAAATTGGAAAAATAAAACATAAATATAGTAACACACTTGTGCATATATACAGTGCTTTTTTTCAACTTTAAAATTGAGATGTAGTATACATAAAGTGACAAGCAGTAAGCATACAGTTTGATTAATTTTGATGAATGCATACACTTGTGTCAATGTGCACAACATACAGGTGTGTGAGCGATACAGGATGAGAAAGAGGCTCCGCTGTTCCCGTCCTGATCAGTAAAGGCGGAGGCCTCTCCCGCTCTTGTCGTGGGCTTCCTGCTTCTTAGGGGCCTGGTCCTCCCTCCCAGTGGAGAGGGCTACCTGCAGGGCCAGCTGCAGGTCAGGAGATGACTGTGTCTAACAGGAAGAGGAAACAAAATACATAAAAGAACAATTCCTGTTTCTCAATGCTTCTTGAAGGAAAGGCACACTGCTGCATTTTCTGTTTTACTGTGGAGGAGGGCTCATGAGCCTCAGCCCAAGTGTTAGCACATGAACTCGCCATCCGGGATGAGTCAGAGAGCTCCCAGAAGGCAGCTCCAAGCAGAGTCTCAGAGCAATGAGTCGGCACCTCTGTAAAAGGAGCCGCATCGTGTGTTGAGCCCCATCACACCGTGCACACTCAGAGCAATCCCACAGCCAATCAGCAGCAGGGATTTGAACCCAAGTCTTGGTGGCTCACGGATCAGGCGCTTTTCCTTATAGGGAGGATGGCACCTGTGGGTCTGAGTTTAGGACTAAGAAGTAGCTTTAAGTCAAAACCGGGCTTGAGTTCTGGCTTTACTACAAACTGGCTCTCTGACCCTGGGCAGACTGATATTCTCCCTGTCTTCAGTTCCGTGAGTCCTGAAGTGGGGACGGATGGTAGTATCCGCGTGGTGGCATCACGGCAAGGGTTAAGCGGGCAGGTTCCTCGCCTGAGTGGCGGCGCGCAGCGGGGTGAGCATGCCGGCAACCCGGGCTCAAACTGGCAACTGGCAAGGTCCGGGCGGTGCACCCCGCACCAGGTTTCCTGGGATCTTCTGTCCCATCAGTTCGGGACATTTTCAGTATGTATCCTCAATTTATGAAAACTTATTTATGTAAAAAACGTGTATTATGTTGTGCTTGTAGGTTACTTGATAAAAACAGATAAAATATAGTGAAACAAAAATATTTCAATTGAGTTTCCCCAGCATGTGGCTTTACATGAGTATTATGCAATATGTGAAGGTCTATTATCTATCAATGGCTAGGTGTGTTTTTAATGATTTTTAAATAACTTTTATGATATCTAAAAAGATGTTGTTTGTGCTTCTATATCCATGTAACAGTCTGTCCTTATCATCTTGATCATTTTGATTTTTCTTCACAGTTCATGCCTTATCAGATTGGGTCTTCATTGTTTTTACTTTATCATGTGAAGAGCCAGTACTAAGTATCACCACTTTCTTATTCTCTTGAATCTGAATTACCATCATCATCTAAAATTCACTGACTGAATCTTTTCAGCTGCTAGCCCATTTTGTGAGTGTCAGTTAAAGTAAAACTAGATGGTACCTGTAATACACTAACCTGGAACGTTGATAAATCCTGAAAGCGTCATGCTGTTGTCTGCTTGTGACCGAGAGTCCCCAGTCTTTGCGGGCGCCCTCACACAGCTTACTCCTGATGCCCAGCTGTTGGATCTAGTGCCAATCTGCATATGAAGCGCTGGTAAAGGTGAATCAACTTCTTTAGACTGAAAACATTATACATGGTACCTGCAGATATTTTCCTCCAGGACCCTGACGGGTCAGCCTCAGCACTTTTTGAGTGCCTACGTGCCTTTTAGGAAACCCCAGCCTTGAGGACCCTGCACTGCCTGTTGTGAAAGCCGTCACTCTTTGAATCACCAACCCCTAGACATTACCCAGTCACCTACAGGGTCTAGGACCATGTTGGGCATTAGACCCACAGGGACAGGGTCCCTGCCTCCTGGGGGTTCACATAGAGCTAGCTGCCACCACGCTAAATTCGGATTTATTCCTGCAGAGTGTAACTATGGACACTGCCGGGCTCGTGGTCTTTGGTTCCTATATCCAGGATTCCTGGCAGTCTTGCCCAAGTCTTAGGGCCACAGGCCCCAAGGCAGGGGAGAAGGCACCGCATCTCTTTCTTCTCACATTGCCAGCATCAGCATATCCACTGTCAAGGACTGCACATCTGGTACTGCAGAGCCCCTTCCTTCCTGTAGCCTGTTTCCCTGATAACTCACCCCACTGTGGTCCAAAGTGCTTTGGTAGCTCCCAGCCAAGCCATAAGACAGGGGAACTGAGTGCTCTCCCTGCCCACACAGATGCCTGACGGTTGGCAGTGCTGCCTATGAGAGTGGTCAGAGTGTGCTGACTGGCATCTCGGCCTTGACACTCCAGGGAAGGGTCAAACCCATGAATGAGGTCTTTCTTGGCTGGCTACAGGGACCCCATTTTTTCCCTACAGAAGCCCTTCACTCCCTTTCAGAAGTGACAGTCAAATGTGAACTTTCATGGTGTATTTATAGCTCTGCCTTAGAGAAAGAAAAGAAGTGATTAAAATGCTATTTTACGAAATATTTTGTTTTTAAAAAGCTTTCATTGTGTGGGCAAAAAGGAAAAAGTCACTCTATTCATTGTGCTGTCTAGACTCTCAAACAAAGAGGGTTGCGTGCTGCAAATTAAGACTATCCAGCTCCTGCCTGCTGACAGAAAGTATGAATTTGGAGTCAAGCTTCAAATAGATCCTTTGAACTGAAATATATTGTGGGGGTGACTATATTCAGCATGTGTCAGCATTTCCATAAGAAATTCATATTGCTATGCTGTGGTAATTTCCAGATTTACTGCAGGCAGTGGGTTCATGAGGTTTCAGTTTTGTGTTAATTATTTGGCTGAAGTAGAAAACTCAGCAATGTGAGAGATGACATCGCCGATCCTCACTGTCTCCGGAGAGCGCAGCGCAGCACCCGTCACAGGCCTGCAGCCTTCCAGGAGGGAGGAGGCAACACCCAGGCACATTGACTGCCCATGCTGAACTTCTGTTTTTTGGGGGTTTTTTTGTTTTGTTTTTTTTTGTGGTGTTGGAGATCGAACTCAGGCCCTTGTGCTTGCAAGGCAAGCACTCTAATCACTGAGCTAAATCCCCAGCCCTGAACTTCTGTTAAGATAATGCCATATATCTGTATTTTCCTCACAACAATAAAATCAGTACATGCCACTAGAGAAAATTTTAGAAAACAAGTTGACAAGAAAAAACTTACCACGCATGCTCTCAAACTTTTTAACATTTTAATGTATTTTCATTCAGTCTTAATTATGCACATATAACCATGTATAAAGAGTTGCATTAAACAAACAAAAAACTGCGTAGCATGATTCTCACAATTCTGGAGACAAAACTGAGAAGCAGCCTTAATTTTTACTCTCACTATCCCTTTCCATCTCTGCAGTAAAGCTTGTTTTTCTTGGCCCCGTTAAACTTTCTGGTAGTTCCATTAGGTAAGAACAAAGTCATTTAAATAATCCAGATTTTATGGTCTTTTTAAGCTGTGAGACATAACTAAAATCTGGAAATTCAAACATGAAGGAATATATAGAGGAAAGGGTAAGACATCTCCTGCTTTCTCTAGCTGGGTCTGCCGCAGTGACAGGAGGGAGCTGTGTTAGATTCTTCTTTCTTTTCCATTTACTTCCTCTCCAACATACTAGCTTCCTTCTAGTTCCTGTGAGGTGGTTGGGGCACAAGGGAAGAGAGGTTACGGGTGTAGAAAGTTCTTATTTGAACAGCGCTATTGTAAACGGACTTCACACTCTCTAAGCCTGCTAGGTGCAGATAGCTAGTTCTTGGTCTTGCAAGGCTCTGTCATGGATTTTTTTGGAGACCCACCTCTAAAAACCTCTTGCCTTCAGTATCTCTGTCCTTACTTATCAACGCCTTTCTTTATTCTAGCAAACAGTGTAATCTCCTCTTAACTCCATGTCCATATTGGACAGGAACTAAGACAGCCCAGCACAGATGGCCACCTTCAGTCCGTGGGAAAAGCCGCGCCCTGGGCGCCTGGAGCCCTGGTAGCTCTAGGTGCTCCCAGGACGTCTCTTCTTTTTAGCCGGAGCTGCCAGGCAGCCTCTCTTCCTGGCAGGCGTTACTCACAGTCCACAATGTGCCACAGTCTTGGGGACGGCACCAGGCCTCTGTTGGTCTTGGTGACTCCCTGCTGCCCTAACTCGTGAAGGAAGACGGTTCCCTCACGCCTCGCCCTGGCAGGAGGCCTGAGGCGCCAGCAGCCAGCAGCCCTCTTCTAAAACTCCATCTCTCTCTCTGACCACATGTGGATGAAGGTGTAGGAGTTGATGCGTAGGTCCTAAGCACCCTGTACAAACTCTGCAGGGTGGCCTGTTTCCAGCTCACTCTGGGGTCTTGCATCTGTCATCTTTAGATCGCTCCAACACTTCCATCTTAACATTCTGTCACGTGTATGATCCTTAAGTTCCTTCGCTGTGCTGACATTCCCTGCGTGCATATGCCAGATGCTGAGTTTGGCAGTCGAAAGAATGATGACAATTCCTGCGTTAAGGAGCTCACAGTCGAGTTGGGAAGACTGATGCATTAACAAAAACTTACAGTTCTCTAGTAGACAGAAGCGCAAGTTGCTGCAGGAGCAAATAACTTGATCTAGGGAAGACACAGGTGGTAGGAATGAGTCAGAAACAAATTTCAGCGAAGTGGATCCCTGATGAAAGTTTAATTTTGGAATCAGTTCTTTCTCAGAAACAAAATAAGCTTTAACATTTTTTTAAAATTTCTATTGCAAGTATTTGTTTTTCAGTAATTTGCTTTTGAAACAAACACAGTTAAGGTGGAAGAAAGGAAGAGAGAATTCCCTGGTGTCTGCCGTTTGTCCACATATCTGTCACGTGGGAGGGAAATGGCATTTACAGAAGGCGCGTTTCTGAAGGCAGCCCTGGGGAGCCACCTGCAGTCTGCGGCGAGGGGTTTGCAGGACTGAGAGGGGCGACAGGGCCAGGGTCCTCTGGAAGCCCGCTGACTGCATGAGCACGAGCGTCTGAGCTGATGACAGGGATTACGAGACCGCCTCATCTTTGCTTAAGGGGACAAAAGGGGCTTGCTTTGGGGATCAGCCTCAGTCCAGGAAGGAACCTGCTCTGGCACCTGGCTGGGAAGCAGAGCTCTCACCACATCCCTAAGCGAAGCAGAAGCAACCTCAGTAAGATGTGTTTGCCTGCTTTCCTCTTTGCAGGTGGCTCCAGAAAACCCTTTTCTAGTTACTGTCTTGTCATTCTGGTTTCTTTACCAGTTATTTTTCATCATTTTAAAAACCTCCCTACTCAAGGCCGCCATTTCTTCCTGTGATCAGTGTGCTTTTTACTCTTCCCACCTCTGATCTCTCAACAGCACTTTCTCATCCACTGAATGAAGGTAGGAAACCAGATAGCTAATTCAGAATGTTCATTCTGTCCTCGGGGAAAAGTGGCTACTGCACCCTAGCAGGAGCCGCACTTTGTGGCAGTTAGCCGATGAAGAAGTAATCGGGTTTCCCACATCTTGCGCAATTACTGAAAAGAAGGACTGATGGTACTCTGATCAGAACAGACGCCTTTTGCGTGCTTCAGTGAGCGTCTTAGTGAGAGGCCCATGCAGGCCCACTCTGCCTTCAGAGGTACTCAGAGTTATGCTTGGTGTGTTAGAGATGCTCAGTGCTTTGTGAACAGTCCAGGTGTGAGAGTCAGCAGTACGTCTTTCCCCACGTGTACCTTGCATTTTGGTTAGGGCCAGGAGAGAAGAGGGCACATAACAAACATGTAAGCCAGTCAGCACTTGGCATGTCAGAAGGTAGCTGCTCATATGCAGTCCTGTCACTCCACCGTGGTGAGGTGGCACAGACGTTCGGGGGGAACGCGTAGATAAGTTTTGCAAGTACCCAGGGGCTCTCACATCCCTGTGGTAATCAGCTTTACACAAATCTATATCCCTATCTGTGTCTGGTACATAGTGAGTAACTAATAAATGAATAAGACATTGCACATGTGACCCCAGAACGACCATGTCCTTAAAAACAAGAGCTGAACAGCCCTTCCGAAGGCGCGGGCTCTTCTGCGGGCTTCTGCTGCGCTGTTGCTTGCAGTCTTCCTAGTGTGGTAGGACTGCTGGACTGCAGAGTGTGGGTATACTCCATTCCCCCTAACTTTCTCGTGGCCTTAACATCCTTGGCACACTGCCAAGGAGACCTAACCTAAATGGAGCCAGGACAATCTATAGTCAGTCTTGATGCAGTACACAGCATACCCTGTCCTCCCAGATGCTGTAACTTGCCATCTGCCTGAGGGCCCCAAGGTAAAGACCAGAACGTCCAGAGTCACATTCCTGAGTTTCCGTCAGTTAGACCAAGCACAGAGGTCCCACATCCGTACTCACAGCTTCAGGCGCTACTGGGACGAGAGCCGAAGGTGAAAAGAACAGAATTCTTCACTCTGAAGCGTGGGTACAAAGTGGACTCCCTCCCCTTCTTGTTCTCTGTAGTCAGGCACCCAGCATGCACAGTGGCTGATTTTACTGCCTTGCTAGGCCCCTGTGTGCGGGAACCAGGAGGGGAAATTACTCTAACTGAGCCCCGGAAGCAATCACACAAGTGCTTTGCCTTCTGGGCAGTGTATACCCTGGAGACCTTAAAACGCACCTATTTTTTAAGCCCAGGATGTGGGGTCATAGATGTAACCTGAATTATTCTTATTACCAGGGAAAATAAGTTGGAAAAAATGAATATCTTAAAGGGAAGTGAATTCTTGCATCTTTGGCTGTTGCCTTTCAACTCAGCTGTCTGCGTGGTTTTCTGTTTAACAGGACGCAATGACAAGAATGAGTAAAGTCGGGAAAGTTGTGTCCCCGAGACATGAAGACAAAAAGTAAGTTTGTATTTTTTATATGCATGGCACTAAAGAATGAGAACATAAATACACATGCTGCTACAGATCTGGAATAAATTTGGAAATTAACTAATCCAGTCCTTTGATTTAATAGCTGAGAAAACTTCACTCTCAGAGAGAGAGATCACTGTCGTTTGCATAAGGCCTGAGCAGCATTTGTCCAGTCTGTCACCCTTGGCGCTACTTGGCATGGACGGCTACAGAATGACCCTGCCTGGTGCTTTGAGTCCGACTCAGCAAAATATTTATTAATCGAGCCCCCGCTATATCCAAGGCTTTACGCTGATCTCCGGGCAGCTTTTAGAGGGGAATAAGACACAATCCGATTTATGCACATAGATCACTTCAAGACAAAGGAGTAAGTTTTGTTATAGAAATATTACCAGGTTAAAAAAAAAAAAAAGAAATATTACCAGGTAACAAATTAGCCCAAAGAGGAAAGAAATGTAACCTTATATAGGTGAGAGTTTAAGTCTTAGCGAACGTTTAAGGTTTAAAAGAAATGGCTGTAAGTGGCCAAGATGGGGAAGAGCACTCTGGGTAGGAGGAATAACGTATGCAAAGTTGTGAAAGTGAGAACAGCGTGTTTTGTCGTTCCCACACGTAAACTGTCCTAACTGCCAAGCAGAGTGTGACACGAGGTGGCAGCAAGCGGGGCAGACGATCAGCTTACGAAGGGCTGTGCTAGTGACCTTGAACCTCATCCTACAGACAGAACCTAGATTCTGAATTTAAAGCAGTGCCCGGTCAAAAGCAGATTTTAGAAAATTCCACTTAGAGGATCAGTTCTAGGGGGATACGGTTGGAAGTTGGAAGGCCAGACAGAGGCTTTTGAACAAACCGGGTTAGAGAAGAAAAAGACCTCTTTAGTCACCCATAGTGCATTTGAAGATGAAGGGGGCAGTTTGCGCCTTTGTAACTGAAGAAAGTATTTGAGGTCAAGACATAAAAGCAAATCCTACCACCGCGTGTAACGGACAAGCAGAGGTGTGGATTCCACCAACCATGTTCAGTATTTAACAGCGTTGGAAGGGTCCACAGAAAACATAGTCTAATTTTTTCTGTTGTCTTCTTTGTCCTTAAACGGGGCAGGCTCTTGACCACCCTCAAGGGCACAGACCCTCGCAGGGAGCTGGCCCCTGCTGTCACCTTTGCTCCCCAGAGGGCGGCCGAGCCAGCCCTTGTTTTGTGAAATTAAAAAAGGGTGCTATTCTCCAACTCCCTCCTCGCCCTTTCGAGACTTTTGCGGTAAGTTTGTTTAAGCACTTTCAACCCCGCATGCCGCTTTTGAAAAGAATCTAGCTCCTCGCTGGCTGGCAGCCGGGAGCCAGCTCAGGAGAGGAAGGAGCAGGCGTGCGCGGTGCTGCGGCACCACCTGCCGGAGAACCGGAGCCTTGCAGCTAGGACGCGGTGCCGGTTTCCTCTCCTCACATTGACTGACTGTGTGGGACGTTTACTGGGGTCTGTGCCGCAGAGAAGCAACTGACTAAGTGGGGAAGATTCAGGAAACAGGGAATGCAACTGACTTACAAATCCACCTAACCCGGTGGCTATAGTTCAATAAGCAAATGTTTAGGATGACCCCAAATTTCATCCTTAAGCCCAGACCAAGTTTATGTGACCTTAGGAAAGTCACAAAAAATTCCATTGAAATTGTGCACTAAGATGCTATCCACAGATTCAAAAGGCAACCCACAGGATGGGAGAAGATATTTGCGAATCATACATTTAATGAAGGTTCCCTATCCAGAATAGATAAAGAACTCCTACAACTTGGCAACCAAACACCCCCAAACAATGCAAATCAGAAAGAGTTAAAGCACTTGGATGAATGAGTTTCGAGAAGATGTCTGCATGCCGGAAGCCTGTGACAGGGCACTCCAGGTCATTTTAGGGACGGGCCAGTCCGAGCTATAGTGAGACGTCAGCTCACATGCATCGGATGGCAGCTGTGAAAATAGCCGCCTCCACCGCAGAGTAACAAGAGTGATGGTAATGGGAGAAATTGGAAACTTCAGTAAAATTACAGAGCTGCTGTGGAAAACAGTGTCGTTCGGTAGTTCTTCAAAAAATGAAAGATAAAGCTAACAGATGATCCAGCAGTCCTCTGCCTGGATAAACATGCAGAGGAAGTGAAAGCGATGTCTGGAGATATCTGTACACCGCAGCGGCACTGTCCACCATGGCTAAAACCATGAGGATAACCCAAGCGTCCCTCGGTGCATTCTTGTACAAACAAAACAATGATTTATACATACCACCTTAAAAAGAAAGGAACGTCTAATGTATTCTGCAACACGGGTGAACCTTAAGGTTAGCTGCAGTAAGACAATCACAAAAATTTAAATACCGTGCGAGTCCACCTGTATCAAGAATAAGGTCAGTGAACCGAGTTGCTGCAAAGCTTTTAAAACTGGAAATCCCCAAGTATCTGAGAAGCATTCTGCCCCAGACTACTTCAGAATTCAGGGTCAGGAATCCATCTCATGTAGTGGAGGAATAACTCAACATTTTATTCCCAAGAGTATCTGTAAAAGCAGAACATAGATCTATTTTTAACAATTTTGGAGGCTCATAGAGTAGGTTTTGCCATATCTACATGTAACTAGATTGATGATATTAGCATGTTAATTTTTTTAAAGTAGTAGCTAGCGCTTCTATCACTTACTATAATCAGCATTGTACTGCGTGCTGTTCGTGCGCTACTTCATTTAACTCACACAACAGTTCTGTTGAAGTAGCCCCTAGAATTATTCCATTACAGATGAGGAAATTTTGGCACAGACAGATTAAGTACCATGACGCAGGTCACAGCGTGTTGCAGGCCACGCTGTGATCCGGGTCCTGGCCACAGAGCCCCCTCCCGGCTGTGAGCTTGACCCCATCATGGCTGAATGGGTCCGGAATGCCTACAGTAGAAATGGGACCAGCAGGAGTCCTGTGCACCTCTGAAGTCACTCTTCCAGCCTCTCTCCCCGGTTCACAAGCGTCTGCCACAGTGACCTCGGGACAGCTCCTTTTCAGGGCACCCTGGAATCTACCATGCTGTGTTAAACCGGCTTCATCTCTCACCCCGGTCAGTGCCCCAGCACAGGAGTCAGGACAAAGTTGTGAGACACCCAGTATCATTGTCCAGGCTGCTGTCTATCCCTTTCAGGACTCTGGTGCCGTCTGATTTGGGGGCAGCAGCAGTTCCTGAGTGTCTCGCCTGAAGAGTCAGCTCGAGCAGAGCAGAGCAGATAGGCAGGTGCCTGGAGGGTGGAGCCCGGCCACAGGAAAGGCATTAAGTCCCATCCTCCTGGGGTTTTGCTCCTGGGTAGAGCAGTCTGCCAAGGGCAGCTAGGTGTGGAGTCTGCAGGAGACAGATTAAAAGGTGCAGTCTTGTGCCTGGTCAGACTAAGATTGTAACCTGAGACTAGTCACACAGGAAAAACGTATCGAAGTTGGGAGTGTGAACAGGTCTATACTAAGCTCAGGCCTTCTGGTGGAGACTTTCAAGTCAGACCATTCTGAGTTTGAATTCTGCTCCTGCTAGTTTTGGGCTATACTGTGTGGGACACGTGTGCATGAGAAAATGCACTTGTCTTACATGTGGAGTGAATAGTCCTTCAGGTGGTTTATAGGTAACAGGCTTGAAGCATGCAAGTCCATCGCCCAGGATGCTGTGAGCATTCAAAATCTGGGAGGTATCAGCATAATTATAGCAGGTGCCTGTTCTCCTAAATGTGAGGAGAAGCCATGTGGCAGTTTTGTCTTGAGATTATGCAACATATTCATCTCTCTCCTACAGATATTATGACAAGAAATATCAAGTGTTCCGGAAACTGGTTGAACACCAGAAAGAATATTCAGCAATCATGAATGGGGACTGAACAAGGCTTGCAGGTGCTGACACTGGAAAGGTTCTGTGTCATTGTATTTGGGACCTCTCTCCTTTCATCTTATATGGAAGGTTCCTGCATTGTCTTCTAATAAAAAAATAACTTGAACACATGCAACAGAACTAGAGTCTTCCATTTCAAAATACCACTATTATTTATGTAGCAATTTCTATATAGGAACTGCTATGGTGCCAGAAGTTTCTCATAAGGTCATAGGAACCTGTCTTAATCACCTTCTCATCGCTGAGACACACTATCCAACACCTGCAACTTAGGAGAGGTTTGTTTTGGCTCAAGGTCAGCTGGCTCCAAGTCAAAGCAGCGTGGTAGAAGGGTCTGGAGGAGGAAAGGCACTCACACCAGGGGAGCCAGAAAGCAGCGAGAGAAGGGAGGAGCCGGGGGGGAGACGCCCCCTTCCTGGTCTTGTACCCAGAGACCTCCCTCCCCCAACCAGCGCCCCCCACCCCACACCCCATAGCAAGTGGGCTATCATGCTCCCATGATCAGTCCTCTTCCAAAAGCCCCTGAGCACACAAAGCCTCTGGGGGCCAGTCTCAGTGTCAACCATGACAGATTGACAGAGCTCACATAGGACCAGACCTTGGTGATCATTTGATCCAGGGCAGACTTGCACTTGTTAATAGATGCTACTTGTTCAGGAGGACATCTGGTGTTTATTCTGTGTCCTCTGTGGCATTTCCCCTCCTATACAGGATGCACTCAAGGGAGGGTCAGACATTGCATTTAAGTGCACAATCATCATTTCACAATCACTATATTAACAATAGGGACAGGCAGGAATCATCTGTGAAACCTGGAGGAAATTCTGATACACACATGGTTTTAAAATGTTTCCTCCCAGCTTGTTCATTAGTTACAAGAGGAAAAGAATGTTAACTCTACAGGGAAGAAACAGGACAAGGTCTCGACCAGGTGATCAGAATTAACTTCAGATGGGCTGACGGACGTCGTGCGCCTCCAGATGAGTCAGCCTGAGAAGAGACTCTGGCTGCAAGTGCAGAAACCCGCATCCAGTCACAAGGCAACATCAGACGAACCCAGGACAGGCTGAGTTCTTCAGAAACACCAACATCAGAAAGACAAAGAAAAACTGTCTAGGAAACTAGAAAAACGTGATGACCAAAATGTTTTTGAGGTCGACAAGTGTTTGGAAAACTGTGGTTACTTTAGGCTACAGCACAGCAAACATGGAACGCATGAGATGTAGACGTGTCACACACGATCATCTCAGACCCAAGAATCAATGACTAATGTTGACTCCAGAGCTGTCATAGCACAAATGGATAAGACTAGCGGACACAAGGAAACTTCAGCAAGTAGAAAAGAAAGCCCCGATGCAGTTCAGTGAGTGAACATCCTTTGGAGTACGTGCTGTGTGCCAGGCGTTATGCGGAGCATGGGGCTCTGGGAATAGAACGGACAGTCCCTGCCCTCAGCGAGCTCCAAGTCTAAGGCGATGTAGACAGGTCAGTGGACTGCCATGCCCTGCGGGGGTGCTTCAGTGAAAGGGACCAGGCACTCAGGAGAGGAGGAGGGAGAGGAAACGCAGCAGGGTGTGATGGCTGCGAGCGCTGGCTCGGGATCTCACTTCTGGATTTCTACCTGTGTGACTTAGTGTTCACTAGCATGCGTGAGTCTCCATTTCCTCATTTTTACACAAATATATTATTAGTACCTATTTTACAAGATTGTAATGCAGATGAAATGAGTTATTACTAGTAAAGCACTTAGTTTAATTGCCTCCCATGTTCCAGGACACGGCTCCTAGAAGATGCGCGGAACAACAACAGTAGTGAACACCAAGCAGGAGGACCACATGTAGTGGTGAAGGCCAGCAGTGTAAGCGCATTCTACTGTATCACAAGGAGACAGAGATCCCAGGTGCAGCCCAGGCCGAAGGTGGATGGGTGTCTGATCCACCACACCTGGCGCCACCCGGAGCTCGTGCTGGGTGAGTGGGCCTGGGACCTTCCAGGGAGGACGTGAGTGTAGCAGAAGGTAAGTGAGATGCAGGACTGAGGCCAATCAGTTCCGGCCCAGAAGCTGGGCCAGGCCTGGGCCAGCTAACATGATAGATTAGTGAATACAGTAGCTATCTGTGGGTAGGAAAGGTAGGGACCCACGATTTGCAAAGTTCTTCCTGTCTGTTCTCTTCGATCCTTAGTGTGGCATTGTAAGATAGCCAGCATCAACCTCACAATCCAGCTGAGAAAGCTAAACTTCAGAAAAGATGAAACAGAATAGTGGTAGTAGAGACAGGGTTCAGATCCATTTCTGTCCAGGTGCGAAGCCTTGAGTGTCACCCGGCCGCCCGCCACCTGCTGTCTGGTGACCAGCCTGGTGCTGGCCTTCACCTTAGATGGCTCGCTGCAAACTGACCTGACCTTGGCATCTTGCTGCATTATAGAAAAAGGAAGACACACGAGGGAGCCGAGGAACACAGCAACACAGGATCCCTTTGACATCTCAAAAGCAAGGAACAGCGGGACGGGAGGGAGAGGCCGTCAAGAGACATGTCGGGTAACCTGTGAACCTCAGCTTGGTGCCTCAGTGGTGTCAGCCTGTGTCCCGCATCTGAGCGGTTGAGAGGCTGAGCCACGCAGGCCCTCTGCCATACTAATGTCATCTCCATGTGGCTGTCTTTGTGCCTCCTACCAAGGTTAATCCTTGAGAAAGCCATTCTGGTCCCTACTATAGAGCTAGTGTTTTAGGGAAAATGTCAATTTCTGTATAGGTTTCTATAATCGTGTGTGACTTAATGACAAAGTCAATAATCACCCCAATACTCATCTTGCCCCGGGAAAGAAGACTATAACACATGCATGTAAGGACTGTTTCGTTTTTATTCATTCATTTATTTATTGTGTTTGTTTCTTTATTTAACACAGGGTCTCCCTAAATAGTTCAGGCTGGCCTTGAACTCACTATGTAGTCTAGTCCAGTCTGGCCTCAAATTCATGGTGATCCTCCTGCCTCAGCCTCCTGAAGGCTGGGATTACAGGCATGCACCACCATACCTGGCAAATCATATTTAGGTTTTATGAAAAAGAGTTATGGTATGGCCAGAGTGCTTTGTAGACGTTTTATTTTGCTGCCAACTGAAAGCTTTTCTTTCAAGGTGAAGCCAGACTTGCTTAGCAAATCATTTTGCCCAGGAACACAACACAAGTTTTTAACTTGGACCAAGAAATACTTCCCATATGTGAAGAATATATGAGGTGTGATTTCAAAGTAATTCAATGATTGATTTTTCATTTATCTGAGTAAAAGACACATTTCCATTAATCCCCTCAAAATAAATGTCATTGCTTCCAGCACAACTACCCCAGCTGTCTTGCTACTTGCCAAAGTCCTCTTTTTGGTCTCTGTGAGGTGTGATCAAAAATACAGTGACGGGCTGGGGATTTAGCTCAGTGACTAGAGTGCTTGCCTTGCAAGCACAAGGGCCTGAGTTCGATCCCCAGCACCACAAAAAAAAAAAAAAAATACAGTGAATGCTGCTGCCATCCATCTGAAAGGCAAGCTCATAAAATATGATGATGTGTCCTTGTCCACCTTATTTACTGGATCAGCTGGCACCATGCGACTTCTGACACTTCCCAAAGTCAAAAGGACCACCAAAGGTGTCCATTTGAAAGCAGTTCAGGACCTTGAGGAAGCCATAGCAGTGCAAACTAGAGACGCTCACGAAAGAGCACCTCCAGAGCTGCTCCAGCAAGTGGCAAGAATGCGGGGACAAAAGTGCTCAATTTAGAGGGGGATTAATAGCAACGTGTCTTTTACTGTAGTATTTCTTTTTAATTTAAACATTCATTGTAGTTTTTGATCATATCTCGTAAGTGTGGTGTTCAGAAGAGCCAAAGAGAACAAATGCTGAGGGGAGAGAAGCAGGGAAGAAAGGATGAGAATGGCAGAGCAGTCTGACCGGCAGCAGAAGTGCAGAGATACCCAAGGCTTGGCTGGAGCCCAGAGGTCCAGTGAGAAAGGCTGCCATCGCCTGCAGCTCGGCTTTCCATCTGGAGTGGGGTGGCGGACCTACGGCACACATGCACAGCGGGCACACGGAGCCCTCCCTGATGGCCCATGAGCCAAGCCGCCCCGGCATCGCCCCGGCAGGTGAACATCAGACATTCAGGTTTAATTGCAGTGTTGGCACTTTGCGATAAACACGTGGGTTTTAGGGTACTCTAAGGACACTCGGTCTCTGAAAGGTGGTCTCTGAAAGGTTTGCTGTCACTGATTTAGAGCAGTTACGCTGTTGCCATTTGAAGTGGGGAGTCTCAGGCAGCAACAGAAGCATCAGAAGATAACCCTGGAAACTCCCTGCTCCGAAGAGCACACGAAGGGAACAAGCGTCCACATTCAGGCTTCCCAGATACTGAGCCCTGCTGTTTCTCACCATCTGGAGAAGAGCCACGTCATCCTGTTTACCAACCTGCACTCCGGGCGCTGGCCTGTGAGTTTCTGCAGAGCAGGCTCTCTGGGTCTGTGTACTTTGTACCTAAACAGTTCCTGGCAAATGATGGGTGTTCAATAAATGAATAAACACTGTACATGAACTCTAGATATTTTCTGCAGAAAGAAGATTGGCAGAACTAAAATATCTCAAAAATCTCTCTTCGAGGTCTAATATTGTACGCATGTTTAAATGTGCCTTAATTTAAGCAATTGTCAAAAACTTTAAAATGTGATTTGACTGCTATGCGTTACCAAAAAAATCACACTTCCTACCTAATGACTTGCTTGATGTTCCTTATTTTGCACACAGACACAAATGCAGATAACTGTACAGCTTCAGGTTGGTTTTTAGCTCAAGCTCAGAAACACTGCAAATTTTCACGTTGTTATGGACCATTTCCTACATGATATTTTACGGCAAACCAACTATGTCCTAGTCCAGAAATAACCAGTGTTCACCAGGGTTGCATGCGAATACTCTCAGAATTCACGACATAGTTACCAAAAATTACCATCGAAGAACTGAAAAAGAAGGGCATTTCTACTAAACGAGAAATTAATGACTGAGCAGAGCTGCCCCGCGTAATGGAATTGAGCTTCCAACAGGGCTCCTGCTGGGTCTCAGAACAGCCTGTGTGCTGGCCCCACTCTCCGTGAGGACATATAACTGCTGCCGACAGCAATAGGAGGGAAGCTGAAATAGAAAAGGGGGTTTTTTGAGTGTGATTTCTAGAGGGAGAACTTGAAATGAAAAAGTACATTTTTTTAAAGAAGATGCTTCTCATGCTTCTCCCAGGAATATTCTAAATATCTGAGAATTCTATAAAATTGGTAACGTTAAAATAAATTAAGTAGAAACAAAGACTTCTGTTAATAAATTCAGGCTTCTCAATTGAGCATTAACTTGCCCAATTATGTTCAATTTCCATTATGCACAGAAGATCATTTCAAATTACTATAAGCATAAGTGTTTCTAAAGACTTAATAAATTGCATTTGTTTAAGTCATGCCTTAAGCCTTGGTTAGAAGTATTTCCTTATTAAAATCTAGAGCAAATCTACTTCCCTACTGTACAATTTTAATACACACTTAAATTGCAAAATGTTTTACTCTTTACTGTCTGTTATTTAGGCACAGTCACACCCAACAGTGCCTTCCACTCTGACATGACTTTCCAGGATCCATCTTCATTGCACACATTCTGTCTTCCATGCCTAGGAAACTGGAGAGGTCAGCCTCACATAGTCGGCCCCCTGTGCAGCAATTACATCTCCAAGAGTCTTAGTAAGTGGCCCAGGACAAAGTGGCTGGGACACAGATGCAGGACCACTTTGCTGCTTCTCCTGCAATAATTCACTGAGCTTATTTGTGCAACAGAGGATGATTCATTATTTGCTCATTGCTCTCTCTCCCACACTCCCCCTTGCTAAGGTGTCTGAACATCCAGGAGGCGCCTTCTGACACTCGCTGGCTGATGAGAGTACTGTGTTATTTCCACTGTCAAGCAGAGGTGAAGTAAGAAAGCCTTAGACCATGGAATCATTACATCCCGCCTTCCAAACACAGCCTCACTGCTGATCTACAGTGTGTGAGTTCACACAACTGTAACTATAATCTCTGTGTCATATCTACAAAGGGGGAGAAAAGATAATCTGCCTGGTGGCTAATGTGAGGAATCGATGAGATGATACATGAAGTGCCTGGCACAGTGCTTGACATACAGCAGAAATATAACAAATTCCAGTTCGTCTCCTGAACCAATCCATACTGATTTTATGGAATTTCTAGAGGCAAGCTTCCAGTTAGACTAGACAGCTTTATATCCAGCTCTACAGGTACAGTGTCCGTGTAACATAAACGACCAACCCTCCCTGTGTCGAGAGTGCCAGGGTGTGCCAGTGTTGTGGTTTCCGAACTCACGTGCAGAGTTTGGGCTCTGGACTGTGACTGGACAATGTGGGCTACAGCTGAGTGTGCTGTTTGGCGAGGCCTCCTCAGAAGAGCTGGGCCACTGAAGGTGGCACCAGAAGGGGTGCGCCCCTCCTTGCTCCCCCTCTCTCCTTGGCTCCGGGGCCGCCCTGAGCAAGCGGCTTTCCTCCGCTTAGGCCCTCTGTCTCCGTTACTGTCCTCCTTGCTGAGGACACCCAAAGTTAGAGGAGGAAGGTTCATGTGACTCACAGTCTGTGGCTGTCACAGTCCGTAATTGGCCGGCTCCGAGGTAGAGGGTGTCGCAGAGCAGAAGGCGAGCAGCAGAGACAAGCGACAAGCCTCCTTCTGTGCCTCGTAGGTTATCCGGGCTGCCCACCCTCTGGGCAGCCCTCACACCCTTAATCTCAGTGCCCTGGACCCTAGCATCACGCCTCGAACCAATCCCAGCATCACTCCGGACCCAGCCGCCTCCGAAAAGCCCACCTGTGACTGCGTGAGGTGTGGGGGTCGCCTAGGCCCGGCCATGACACTCGCCCCCCGCACTGAGTCTGAGCTCGAGCCTGCCGCACGTGGACTGGAACTTCTGAAGCAGGGGCCACAATAACCCCATTCTCCTTTGAATCCCGGGTGCAGTGACAAGGAGACATGTAGGGGTGAGCATCAGACTGAGGACAGGAAAGGCTGTGTGGAGAACTAACACCCCCAGAAGCCTCACACCAAGTGCCATCTGAGGGATGCAGCGGGCAGCCCAGAGTCGCTGGTACAAGGAGGTGCGCCTGGAAGGCTCCTGCGGGAACGACCAGCCCCGCTTTCTTAGGCTCCGAAGCTGCAGACACCGCAGGCCTTTTCTTGCAGACTCAGCGCTGTCCCATCTTGGAGGTGACCCAGGTTGAGTCAGGAGGTGTCCATCTGGTTCACACCAGCCTTGGCCCTTCCCAGTCATGGGTTGAGAGTTACTCTGTCACGATGCCCTAAGCCTGCAGGCCTCACCAAATCACGGCCTTTTGCCCTAAACACAAACACGATTGCCTAATTTTGCTTGGGTCCTTGAAATTGCTACCCAGTCCTTACACTAGGCACAGAAGAAGATGAATATTGATGCATCACCCTTGGTTCAACTGCATCATCAGCGTGCGTTCCTCACGTGACATTTCATCCTGCCCGCAGCCCTCCTGGGCTCCCGCCCATAGCTTTCATTTCCAGCTTCTATTCTGCCTTCAATTTGACTTTTGAAATGTCTCACTGGGTGAAACCATGGCTCACCTTCAAACACCACAGTTTAAATTCTCCTTCCAATCATCTCTTGCCCATCTCAGCTGGCCTCCCAACCCCTGTCTCAAGTTAGGTCACATGGAAGGCTTATCTGCCTAAGCTCAGCAAGCAGGGTGGTGCTAAGCAAACAGAATGGGAGCAAGTACATGATTTGTCCTTCAGTTTTCCTACTGGGGTAAGTATGTGAAAGTCTACCTAGAGGGGACCCTAATCTGTTTCCTAGCTTTTTGCAACACTCTCTACCATTCTCTAGCTTGCCTAGCATGCACGAGGCCCTGATTTTGGTCCCCACCATGAAAAAGAGGTTTTGTCACTATTGATATCATTAAATAATCTCATAATGATATGTTCATATGCATTGTGAATCTCCAAGAGAGGAACAAGTGATGAAGCATCTCGTGAGTCTTGCCCAGAGCATTTCGTTATACCCATTAGAACCACCACAGCCATCTGGATGGCTCAATGTTCTCACCCAAGTTGTATGAATGTGTTTCTTTCATGTTATCTGTTGACAGAGAGTTTATTCAGCAAATCATTGGCTACTGTACAGAAATTTGGTTATTTTACCTGAGGAAAAACAAAAGCATACTTACTGTTCTATTGGTGATTGTCTTATAAATGAATGTTATTAATTATCAATGCCTAAACTAATAATTTAAAAGAGGCTTGAAGGTTAAAACTAGACCCGTATCTTTCCCCATGCACTAAGCTAAAATCAAAGTGGATCAAAGATCTAAATATCAAAACAGAAACACTAAATCTTTTGGAAGATACAATATGTAGAACTCTTGAAGACATAGGTGTAGCCAAAGACTTTATGAACAAATCCCCAGTTGCCCAGGAAATACCACAAAGAATCAACAACTG